>OX637345.1:12935989-13083784 GCA_951799405.1 Agapetus fuscipes
CCTTAGCACTCCCACGCAGTGCTTTGAAGGTGAGCTAACCTACTTTAAAAGTGATCCTCTCAGGGATTTTCAGCCAATGCAGAGCTTGAAGATGAGGAGTGATGTTGCAGGATAATATTTTAAATACACGTAGCTTTTGAATAAGTTTAGTGACAAGTACTATCTACTATAGAGATTCACTGACCCCGTGTAAGCCGGCCATAATGCAGGGATAAACGATAAAGTTTTATAATATGAGGAGCAAGACGGGGTAATGAAAAAACTTGAGATCTACGAACCCCAGACCTTCATGGTATAGTACTATGAAACACTCCACTCATTTATATGAGAGTACCAAATAGCTGTACAAAGATCACATTCTTATCCATATAAACCACTTAAAAAATCAAAGTACCATTTGAGTCATAGAATCAAAAGCGGCAATCTATTTTTTATTAATAAAATATGACTTTTTTTAAATGGTTCACTTTGCCAAACCCCTGTTCAAGGAAGGTCGGCAAGAGTTACAGGGTGTATGTTCATTTGAGATTTGGGTTTTTATATTGTAAGTCCAAATGCGGCATGTGGAAGCGCAAACTTATACGTGTCTGCTAGTATAAATGCATATAATGTGAATCCTCAATGTTGCATATCTTTGCAACTTAGATAACAGATTATATGTGGCAATTAAAATTAAAGATAGATATAGGATTATGTACTTTTTTAATAGATGTGAGATTAAACCCACGACTTTAGATATCCAATGTCTAGTTGTGATGGATCACATTTTAAGTTGAGAATTCGTCCATTTAGTGCGTGTTAGTCTTAAGTCCATCAGAGGTAATTTCACATGAGCAATGTTTGTACGTGTACTGGACCAATGTGTCTTATAAATACTAGAAATTTAATTTAAAAATATTTAAAACAATTCTCACATTATCGTAGCTTACATTTTTTTCTTAGCTCAGATTGTTAAGCTAGAAATCACCTACTCATAATCATCATCATAGCGTCCTGTACCCTGAGTACGAGTTGCAAAACTCGAGTAATGTAAAGTTTACGGCAATTATTAAAAAGTGATTTCCCCCAAAATCTGCCGTTTTTGTTTGTTTGAACTTGATTTTCTTCATCACTGTAACTCTTTTGCTAAGACCATAAAGTGTAAGAAACAAAAACGGCAGATTTTGGGAGAAATCACTATTTTAATATTTTCCGTAAACTTTACTTTTCTCAAGTTCTGCAACTCGTACTAAGGGTACAGATCAACAACAATATCAACAGTTTTTATTATTTCTTGCACAATTTGAGAATTATTTGCATCGTTATAATGTATTCGCTTTGATGAGTTTAAAAGTAAAATGCTTTTTTTTTCGTTTCTTTTAACTGTTGTATGACCTCTAGACAGCCTTCATAAAAGCTCGTCTGACAAAAAAAATAAAGAATAAAATGAATGGGTATATTGCATAAACGGCCCTTTACTTTCACAGACTGGAGACTATCGAGATTTGGCCCTGCAAGTCTTCTAGGAATTTTCTATAGTGACCACATAACTAATTTACAATTATAAAAACTAATCTAAGTTGCGCTTACACATGCTGCATTAAAAAAAAAATTAGGCTGATTTATTTGGTGAGCGCTGTTTTTATGTATATCACACCTCAAAAGCCCTCTGCGAGCTTGATCGTCACTGTAGAAAGCGCCAATTCTCAAGCAAGACCCAGTTGCTGTAAGGCTGGATGGACCTTTTGATGACCGGTCTTTGGTAAAGATTTATGAATTTTTCACCCAGCGAAGAGCAAATTTGAAAATATAAATGGTATTTTTTTTGTGCTCCGCCTGGATTCGAACCCACACCCTTCCATTTACGAGTCCGAAGTGTTACCACTGGACTAAGGACCGGTGGTAACGCATGTCTGAAATCTAAATCTAAGCTGCAAAGAAATGTATCATTTGAGATTCATTATGCATTCCCACAAGCAGACACGCATAATTTCGCGCTCACACATGCCGCATGTGGACCTACAGTATTAAAACCCAATCTCAAATGAACATAAGCTTTGCAACTCTTGCCGACCTTCCCTGAAACAGGGATGACCATTGGCCAAGTGAAACATTTTTTACAGTATGGGTGGTCAGCCTCATACCAACCTATAAGTCAAGGAATTTGTCTATCTATAATCTTAGTTGCAAAGATACATCAACATTTAAGATTCATATTAAATGCATGCCTTCAAGCAGACACGTATAAGTTCGCGCGTACACATGCCGCATGTGACACTACAAAATAAAAACCCAAATTAGAATGAACTTAAGCACTGCAACTCTTGCCGACGTTCCCTGAAACAAGCGTGACATTGGCAAAGTGAACCTTTTTTTTCTACATTATGGGTGTTCAGCTTTATACCATGGAAGGTTGTGGATTCGGATCCCGGCGGAGCACAAAAATATACCATTTATATTTCGGATGTGCTCTTCGCGGGGTTGAAAAATTCATGAACCTTTACCAATGACCGGTCACCAAAGGTCCATCCAGCCTTACAGCAACTGGGTCTTGCTTGAGTATTGGCGCTTTGTAGCGACGACCAAGCTCGTACACCTCTGCGGCACTACAACAAGTGTCATAGACCCCTAGAGTCTTTAGAATCTAGGGAGTCTCCCGCACAGGATTTCTTAAAAAAAAAAAAAAAACAACATATAATTCAAGGTATCGTCCATACAGAATAAACTAATCCTTACGTGAACATAAACTTTGCAACTCCTGCCGCTTTTCACTGAAACCGGGGTGAAATTGGCAAAAGTAAAACAAGTTTCTACAACATGGAGAAAACCAAACGGAATAGAAGAAGACAACTCTAGATGCAGATTAGGTGGGTAGTCTCCATTTTAAATTGTGTGCTCCACGTAGAGCTAGCCCCTTTATGTGTGAAAATAAATAGGTTATACACGAAAAATGCAACCACTTCGGTACCTAAGTGTTATTTTTATAAAAAAAAGTTTCGATAAAAGAAATATGTTATTGAATACGGACCGGTCCGTAGCTCAGTAGTAACACTGCGGACTCTGAATGGGAAGGTTGTGGGTTCGAATCCCGGCGGAGCACAAAAAAATACCATTTATATTTTCAAGTTTTCTCTTCGCTGGGTTAAAAAAATCATAAACCTTTACCAATGACCGGTCACCAAAGGTCCATCCAGCTTTACAGCAACTGGGTCTTGCTTGAGTATTGGCGCTTTGTAGCGACGACCAAGTTCGTACACCTCTGCGGCACTTCTTTAAGTGTCATCGACCCCTAGAGTCTCTAGAATCTAGGGAGTCTCCCGCACTGGATTTGTAAAGAAAAAGAAAAAAAAAAAAAAAAAGACGAATGCGGGTTACTAAAAAAAGTTGCTAAAAAATTTCAAATGTAATTTTTAGAGTAATCACCCGCGTAGAAAAGGGCCGTAAAAATTCTCTCATGCATGTGATACAGCTATAAAAAAACTGTTAAGTACACATGTCAAAAAACTGACATAATCGTATGAATACGTTAAGTTGGTTAATATACTGCCGCTTTGTGTACATGAGAAAACAAGTGTCAGTGATTGCGCTGTTAAATTTGAAACTGGCATCGTTGATGTCTCTGGAATAGAAAAGAGATAACTTCTTATCCTTTTTTCATTTTTATCCTTTTCTCACTGTCCAAAAATTTTGTGTTCCTTGACTTATAGGTTGGTATAAGGCTGGTATTGCGTTTACGAGACTGACAGACTATACTGTAAAAAATGGTTCACTTTAACAATGCCCCCCCTGTTTCAGGGAAGGTCGACAAAAGTTGTAGGGCTTATGTTCATTCGTTCATCATTTTAATTTGTAAGCACACATTCAGCATTTGGAAGCGCGAACTTGCGCTTGTCTGTTTGTCTGTGTGGTCTGGCTTGTTGATATGAGCTTTGAATTTTAATATATTTTTGCAACTTAGATTATAGGTTTTAGAAAGATGAGTTTTTCTTGCTTATGTATGACACATTATTTTAATCAATGTTCCCTTCATGCATTGCACCCTCCTTTTATTCTTAAATACAAAATTTAAATAACGTAACCAGTTGATTTAGGGCCGTTCTTATAAACATCCGTTTGTTAAATGTCAAATCTAATAAACCGAAACTTGGTACAAATTTCGTTTTTCTGTATTATAACAATTCGTTCGTAAATTTTCGGTTTAATTTTACCGGCGGATCTAACCGACAGCCGACCCCCGGTTTCCAGGTAGATACCGGTCGGTTTGTTAAGGTTTGAGGTTAGGTCAGCTGTCAAAGCATTATTTTTTTGCGGTGAGTTTAGCGTGCCATTGGACATCTACGCTCTATCCTGTTGAAGATAACTTCTTCCGACAGAGATAGAGAATTCATTAAAATAGGGCTGTATCAGTCGTTTTCGTGTTTGTCATACGCAACTTTAGGTTATGTTTCTTCTCTGACAGCAAACGGATGACATATTATGTTCATGAATGCACGCAAAAAATCATCAAAAATACGAGTGCATTATTGAGAACTAACGGACGGTTAAAAAAGCTTTGACGACCATCGGTAAGATCAGTCCGTTAACGTCCATCCGTTAGTTAAATGAGTATTTACTTACGGATATTTAGTCCAACGTTTATAAGAACGGCCCTTATACGACCAGTTTAAACTATTGTGAATCTTTATCTTCAAAACCATCTGATAAGATTTTTTATTCTGTAATATGACGATTGTCATCATAAATTTATTAGCAGTTATTCTCCTTCTACGTACAATCTTACTTTCTTTCTCTCTCAAACAACTAGTAAAACGATGAGTTTTTGTACATGAAATGTTCACTGACGTATTTTTAATGCCAGTTTTCCTCCCTGTGTGTCCCATCCTTCTACAGTACCATTTATCTCTCTCGAGCTTTACTTTTAAAATATTTCAAAATGATTTTTTTTCCCGAATCCTCGCTGACATCACTGACACATTTTCTCCAGATATTTTTTGTTACTATGCATAGTATCATCTGTAACTCTTTTCTTCAAATATTAAGTTTTTTTCTAATATGAAATTTTATTTTATTTCACCAATTTATTTCCTTTGTGTTCCACACTCTTAGAGCACTTTTGTTTTGGCTTTAAAATTTTAAACACAGAAAACGGGAAATCATTTACCCTTCGTGAGAATCAAACCCTAGCCCAGGATTGTTCAGGCGTTCTATCAACTGAGCTATCGACCAATCTCTTGCAAAGTTTTGTGTATTTCTCTATTAACGAGGGTGTTTTTTCCCATTTTAATAAAATACCAGCAAGGTATTTTATTTCGTGTTCCATATAAACTCCCAGCAAGGAAGCTGGGAAGTTCCTGTTCAATGCAACCCCTGCGGGAAACGCAGCAACAAGTTGCACTGTATATGTAGCTTAGTTGCGTTGCGTTATCCAACTAGTTCCCAAAACACCATATTGTTGCGAATGTGTAATTGTGTGTCTGTGTGAGTTGGTATGCGTTGTGTCTGTGTCACTGTGAGGTCTCTAGATGTAGGTGCTTAAATTATTGTACTTGTATTTGTTCGATCGAATATTCAAAGTAGAGCGTTCTGGTAAAGTCTCGCATGTGCCATTTCTCAATGTTTCGAGAACAACTCTTAAATAGAGATAAATAAATAGAGGCCGAGATGCTTTGCAGCCAGAATTGTATCTGAGCTGTCGAGTTAAAAAGATCAAAACCAATCCTGTGTACGAACCGTATCTTAAAATAAATTGTGCAAAATAAATAACCGCAATTTTAATTTATTAACATTATACATCTCAAATTATTTATTTCAATGAAATTTTCTCAGAAACTTTTTTACTCGCCAGTTTTTTCTCCTCATGTGTCCCATCCTCCTGTAGTACTGTGTATCTCTCCCGAGCATTACTCCGCGCAAGATTTGACGATGTTTTTTACGAGCCCTCGGAGGTTTACGTACATGCAAGTTTTTTATAAGGAGCTAACGGCGGCCTGTGAGGCTTTTTCAACAGACCCATAAAGAAAAAAACACACACCCTTATTTCATATTAAACAACCAAGATTATTACCCTTTTTATTTTAATTTTTACCGCTGTTTTTTTATTCATTTTTCCCTCGAATAAAGTATAAAGTGTAAATGATGATGTTTAAATTTTTGATTCAACGTACAGTACCCTTAGTACGAGTTGCAAAAATTGAGTAGGTAATGTAAAGTTTACGGCAATTATTAAAGAGTGATTTCCCCCAAAATCTGCCGTTTTTTTTGTTTGAACTTGATTTTCTTCATCACTGTAACTCTTTTGCTAAGACCATAAAGTGTAGGAAACAAAAACGGCAGATTTTGGGAGAATCACGCTTTAATCTTTTCCGTCTAATCTAATCTAATCTAAGCTGCAAAGATATATATCATTTAAGATTTATATTAAAAGCATTCCCACAAGCAGATATGTATAATTTCGCGCTAACACATGCCGCATGTGGACCTACAATATAAAAACCCAATCTCAAATGAACATAAGCCTTGCAACTCTTGCCGTCCTTCCCTGAAACAGGGGTGACATTGGCAAAGTGAACCAATTTTTTTTACAGTATGGGTGGTCAGCCGCATAACAACCTATAAGTCAAGGAACATACATGACAAATTACATTTTTAAAATCAATAAACAACAATATACCTATACATTGACATAAAAAACTAAATCACAAAACCAATTTTACTTTAACAAACCCCAGCCGCCAACATCACAGATCAACCGCCATTTCTTTCTATCCTTACATACTTCTTTCATTTCCTCCAGAGTCATAACCTTCTTCATACAAGCTCTTCTTTTATTATGACTCTGGATATTCCATTCATTCGCAATTTCGGATATTTGGTCCATCCATACCTTTCTCGGTCTTCCTCTACCACGACATCCATCTATTCTACCAACATATACTTTCTTCGTCAGTCTTTCCTCATTCATTCTCTCCATATGCCCAAACCATCTTAACAAACTTCTTTTAATCTTCACTTTCACACTTTCTCTTGCACCACATTCTTCTCTTACAAAATCATTCCTCACCCTGTCACTCCGTTTTTTCCCAATCATACTTCTTAGAAAGTCCATTTCAACAGTATGGACTTTACTAATTTCACTTTCATTCACCGTCCAGGCCTCGCTTCCATACATCAAGGTGGGTAAAAGTATGCCACTGCGTACCGCCAATTACTTTTCTCTAGATTACTTCTACATTACTTTTCTCAAGTTGTGCAACTCGTACTAAGGGTGCAGGTATTTGATCGGTCAAAAACGGTGTTCCTTAACTTATAGCAGGCGCGTGCATAGGGTATAGTCAAATACACGTCATTTAAAATAAAATATTTTTTTCTTAAACGTAGTTTAATTTTCACAATACTATTATTAAACTACGTTTAAGAACAAATAATTTTATTTTAAATAAAATGAATTTTCACTGTGTGAATACACAAACCCTACAAAATCTAAATACATGTCACAATAAATATTTTCTCCCATTCCTTTAAAAATAACTCATTTGAAATTGACTGAAGTACTAACGATGGCTCCAATCAAGCATTAATTTTAAATCTCAATATATCAAGCTTAAATGCGTTCTTACCACATATTGGCTACCTATTAGGCGCATGTGCCTGTATGGGATGCACGCCCTTGACTTACAGGTTGGTATGAGGCTGATAACCCATACTGTAAAATATGTCTCACTTATCCAGTTCACCCCTATTTCAGGGAAGGTGGGCAAGAGTTGCAGGGTTATGTTCATTTGAGATTGGGTTTTTATGTTGTAGGTCCCCAAGCTGCATGAGTAATCGCGAAATTATGCGTGTCTACTTATGGTTATGCATTTAATATGAATATTAAATGTTAACATATCTTTTAAACTTAGATTAAAGATGTACTTTGGCCTCCCTGAGTTCTCTCCTAAATCTTACCCCGTATGGTAAGATACAGCTGGCGGTATTTCTTATTTCTCATAATGTGACCGAAGTACATCAGCTTTCTCTGCTTAATGGTTGATTATATATCAACTTATATTATCTATAACCTAAGTTGCAGAGATATATTAACATTTAAGGCTCTTAAATGCATGCCCACAAACAAACACGTGTAGTTCGCGCTTACAAATACTTAATGTGTACTTACAAATAAAAACCAAACCTCAAATGAACATAAGCCCTACAACTTTTGCCGACCTTCCCTGACCCAGGGGTGAACAGTGAACCATTTTTTACAGAATTGGTGGTCAGCCTCATACCAACCTATAAGTCAAAGAATACAAATAATAAATAACATTTAATTATTTAAAAACAAG
This sequence comes from Agapetus fuscipes, assembly GCA_951799405.1. Taxonomy (NCBI): domain Eukaryota; kingdom Metazoa; phylum Arthropoda; class Insecta; order Trichoptera; family Glossosomatidae; genus Agapetus; species Agapetus fuscipes. The sequence goes on from OX637345.1 coordinate 12,944,296, forward strand.
AAAACCTTAAAAAGAAATCTTTACAAAAAAAGTAACATAAATGAATGAGCTAACATTACAAATCAACATTGCAGATAAGCCGCCACTTTTTCCTGTCCTTACATACTTCTTTCATTTCATCCAGAGACATAACCTTTTTCATACAAGCCCTCCTTTTATTATGACTCTGGATACTTTAATTACGATAATGGAACTTAGATTACACATTATAGGCAGCTCAAAAGATGGACAAGATGACAAAAAAAATAAAATGTAAAATTCTAAAGATAAAGGACGTCAACGGCACAGGTAAGAATCAAATTGCCCGTAAAACATTTGAAGACAATCTCTTCATACAGAGGGCGTACGTTTGTCCCGTACCTCTCTCTCCTGCTCGCCCTCTGTCCCGGCCTTTCTCTTCCATTCTCTTTTTTTCATAGACGAGGTCACGTAGCAAAAAGACTGCCTGAGCAGTTAGGTAAAATGGCGGACGTTTAATTTTTTAAAGTGCCATCCCCGAGAAAGCGCGGGAAATCAAATAGATACGTAGGTACGTGAGGCAATGTACGCTTTAGGTCTACTATACTCGCATCTACGACTATCCATGATTTTGTTTTTTTTTCAAAAGAATACAGCTGGAACGTCTAAATCTAAATTTAAGTTACAAAGATATTATATTAAAATTCAAAGCTCATATCAAATGTATATTGTCCACAAGCCGACAGGTGTAAGTTCGCGCTTACAAATGCTGAATGTGTGTATTCTTCAAAACAATATAATGTCATCTGCAAACTATAATCTAATTTGCAAAAATATGTATCATTTGAGATTCGTATTAAATACATTCCCACAAGCAGACACGTATAAATTCGCGCTAACACATGCCGAATGTGGATATAAAATATGAAAACCCGATCTCAAATGAACATAAGCCCTGAACATAAACGAGTTTATACAAATAACGGTATCGACATTGGGATGTTTTTTTTGTGTGAACCACACTTCAAGAGCACTCTTGTAAGCTTGGTCGTCGATGAAGGAAACGCCAGTACCCCGAATATACGCAACTGAGCTACACACATAGTGCAATTCCTTGCCGCATTCTCCCCGAAGGGTTTGCATGTAGCGATGTGCTTATAAAATTAATTCCCATAAGCAGACACGTATAAGTTTGCGCTCATACTTATACATACCGTATGTAGTCGTACAACAAAAAAACCCATCTTAAATTAACATAGGCCCTGTGACTTTTGCCGATCTACCCTGAAACAGAGGTGATATTAGCTAAGTGAACTTTTTTACAGTATGGGTGGTCAGCCTCATATCAACCTATAAGTCAAGGAATCTGTGATTTACCAAAAGTCTATCTAGTCTTACAGCAACTGAAACTTGCTTGAGAATTAACGCTTTCTACAGCGACGATCAAGCTCGCGACAGGGTTCTTGGAGTTTGATTCACCCAAAAACAGCGCTCACCAAACAAGTCATACTATTATTAAAACAAAGAGGTTTTACGCGTCAACGCACTAAAAAGTTTCATACTCAAAATGTCGGGTGTTGATGCGTTTAATTTTTTAAACAAAATTGATAGTAAGTGTACTTACGTGTGTGTAGATCTCTTTATCAGTACCCTTAGTACGAGTTGCAAAACTTGAGTAATGTAAAGTTTATGGCAATTATTAAAATTAAAGAGTGACCTCCCACAAAATCTGCCGTTTTTTGTTTGTTTGAACTTGATTTTCTTCATCACTGTAACTCTTTTGCTAAGACCATAAAGTGTAAGAAACAAAAACGGCACATTTTGGGAGAAATCACTCTTTAATATTTTCCGTAGACTTTACTTTTCTCAAGTTTTGCAACTCGTACTAAGGGTACAGGTCTCCTTGACGTTAAGTGTCACTTATGAGATTCCCACTTACCTGCAACAAAAAAACAAACAGGTTTAATTAATACAATTTATCACACCTTCCCCTTCACCTTTTCAAAATGCAACAAAGCTACACATATAGTGTCACTTCTCGCCTGCGTTATCCCCGAAGGGGTTGCAGGATGTCGTGGTAGAGGAAGACCGAGAAATATTAGGATGGACAAAATTTCCGAAATTGCGAATGAATGGAATATCCAGATTCATAATAGAAGGAGATCTTGTATGAAGAAGGTTATGACTCTGGATGGAATGAAAGAAATATGTAAGTACAGAAAGAAATGGCGGTTGATCTGTAATGCTGGCGGCTAGGGCTAGGGTTTCTCATGTTTTCCAATTTTTTTGTAAATTTTAAATTAGGATTTTGTATTTTATATTTGATTTTAATGTTTATCCATTTGTTTATGTCTAAAGTATTATTTGTTGTATATATTCCTTGACTTATAGGTTGGTATGCGGCTGACCACCCATGCTATAGAAAATGTTTCACTTTGCCAATGTCACTCCTGTTTCAGGGAAATACGGCAAGAGTTTCAGGGTGTATGTTCATTTGAGATCAGGGTTTTTATATCCACATGCGGCATGTTTAAGCTTGAACTTATACGTGTCTGTTTGTAAAAATGCATGTAATGTGAATCCCCAATGTTACATATCTTTGCAAATTAGATAAGATTAGATTAGAAGCGTTACCACTAGATTATGGACCGGAAGTTATTTGTTGTACCGAATTATTCTTATCTGCCACCAAGCCGTAGTTGGTTCTTTTTTAAAGTTGCAATCACAGTTTTTATTTTGTCATTACCCAGACTTCAGAGGCGTAAGTCAGGTCTAAGCAAGGGTTAAAATCATTTGTCCTATTCATTTGTAACGCCTCTAATCCATTTCTAAATTTAATTTGAAACAGTATTTAAAATCCCTTTTAAAGCGCTGATTCCCGTCTACCCCGAGTGTCCCGTCCCTACGCCGGGCACGAGTGGGGGGAAAGGGCAATTTGGAAAATGGTTTCTGTAATGTAATAGAAAGGCAATTCCCTTTTAAAAGAGTGCCTGTTGTTTCTTCAAGGGGCTAGCGCCTCAATGGGCGGAAACGCGGTAGGGATGTGTAGAGCATTTTTCCCTTCAGGCGTTTTACAGTCAAACCCCAGAGTTTTAAAGGGAAATTTTTTTTGGTAATATATCGTGCCGTCAGTAATTATTTGGCTTACCTACCATTTGGTTCAAACATGACCTTCTAATGAAATTGTCTTAAGAATTTCATTCTACACAATCTGTACCCTTAGTACGAGTTGCAAAAAATGAGAAAAGTAAAGTTTACGGAAAATATTAAAGCGTGATTTCTCCCAAAATCTGCCGTTTTTGTTGTCTTAGCAAAAGAGTTACAGTGATGAGGAAAATCAAGTTCAAACAAACAAAAACGGCATATTTTGGGGGAAATCGCTCTTTAATAATTGCCGTAAACTTTACATTACTCAAGTTTTGCAACTCGTACTAAGGGTACTGCACCAAGAAAAGAACGAAAAACATGATAATGTGAGAGTTGTTTTAAATATTTTTTACCGTGAAACCGGGGTGATATTGGAAAAGTTAACCATTTGGCTCTCTGTAGACGTCATATCATATACATAGAGCACCTTGTTGTACCCAAGAAAACTCCACCACACTGTAGATCTATGATAATATCTATAATCTAAGTTGCAAAGGTATGTTAAATTGAAAATTCATATAAAGTGCATACCCACAAATAGACACGTGTAAGTTCGTGCTTACAAATGCTGCATGTGTACTTACAAATTAAAATCCCAACCTTAAATTAACATACACCCTGCAACTTTTCGCGACCTTCCCTGAAACAGAGGTGACACTGGCAAAAATAACCATTTTTTAAAGTATGGGTGGTCAGCCTCATACCAACCTATAAATCAAGGATGGTTCTGAGAGTTGCCTCACTAATGTTGCAATTGAGGTCTACCCGACCAAGTCAATTTTTTTCCCCGGTTTTAGTGCTTGGACTTAATCCCAGTTCTTTTCCTGCTGCTCTGATACTTTTGAGTGATTTATTTTCCCGAGCACATCCCTAGTACTGGTTTTACTTACTGCTGTATTATTATTTCTCCGAGGACGATATTATTACTGTTATTACATCACTAAGGTTCTTTATTACCTGCAATCCATAATAAAGAAAGTACACTCTTCTATTTTTCTTCTTTACTTCTATTTTTCTTCTTTCCTAGTAGGTAACCGCCTAGCCTTTCTTATTATTTGTTTATTTTTTTTATTTTCGTTTCCAATGGACTCGGTACGCTACTCTTCTACTAAGCAACACATGTAGTGTAACTTCTTGACGCGATGTCCCTAAAGGGGTCGGCCTTACGCCAACTACTTCAGTTGAAGTGGAGGTTCCCCAGCTCCCGAGGAGGCTAGTACTCATTTATTGTGAAGGCTGAGTAAACCTTGCCGATGTTTTATTTTAGGTTTGAAATAAACACCAAAACGGGAAATCATTTCTGATACCCTTGGTGGAATTCGAGCCCGAGCTCTTGGCACGGAAAGCTAGCACTCTACCAACTGAGCTATCCACCGGACAGTAAAAATCCAGCAATCCTTTTTAATCTAAGTTGCAAAGATACATATCGACATTAACTCATGTTTAATGCATGCCCACAAGCAGGCACATGCTCTTACACATGCTGCATAAGTGCGAACAAAATAAACCAAACCCATAGATAACGGAAACCTCACATGAAAATAAACTTTGTTAATCTTGCTGCCTTTCCCTAAAACAGGAGTGATATTCGAACAATTTTTCACAATATGGGTGGCCAGCCTCATATCAAGCTATAAGTCAAAGAATCTTCTAATTAATAAGAAATATTCATATGGTTAAATTAAATAAAAATAAATTCTTTCCCTGAAACCAGAATGGCATTGGCAAAAGAGAACCAAGTTCATAAAGCATAGGGAGTCAGCCTCATACCAACCCATTAGTCAAGGAAATGATGATGATGATGATAAAACAATGTAGGTACCTTTAAAAGTACCTAAGTACTAGTAAATGCCTAAGGTATCGAATTTACGACAAAAAAACAAAATCTCGTATATCCAAAATCAATTGTGGAATTGTTTTATTTTCCCCAGTAAGGTTTCTTTGTTTTTTTTTTGTTTTTGCAACGTGATACGACCTCTTAGATAAACGTCGATTTTTCGAGAATTATTTTGCGAAAAAATGTTTTTTTTCTCTACCTGTATTCAGGAAAAATAATCTGTATTGTCGACTTGAAATTGATATCAACGGAATTAAAACGTTTTCGGCACGGATATTCCAAATTTGAATTATTCTCGACGGGAAAACATCACACGTCTATATAACTAAGAGTCCTTAGCGATATAATTATAACTTCAAATGTTTAATTTAGTTATTAAAACTCTGTTTTATTGTCACTCTTTATTATTTTTTTAATTTTTGGACACAAACGTTTTCGACTACACAGTAATCATCATCAGGTGATAAAAAATATTTGTCAAATGTTTAATACATCCTTGTCCGGTCGATAGCTCAGTTGGTAGAGTGCTTGCATTCTACCCCGTGAGCTCGGGTTCGAATCCCACCGAGGAGGGTGTCAGAAATGATTTCCAATTTCGGTGTGTATTTCAAACCCCATAATATAAATGCCGGCGAGGTTTACTCAGCCTTTACAAGAAATGAGTACCAGCCCCCTCGGGAGCTGGGAAATTCCCACTTCAACTGAAGTGGTTGGCGTAAGGCCGGCCCCCTTACCTGTAAAAATAAATAGGTTCAACTCGCCACATGCGACCCCTTCGGGGATAACGCGGCAAGAAGTTACACTATATGTGTAGCTTAGTTGCGAGTTGCGTTTGCGTTTAACATTTTCGACTATATTCCAGAAATTTGCAATCTCCCTTACTTGATCAATCCATTCTTTCCCTGGTCTTCCCCTTCCACGCTTTCCTTTTCCGATCTTGTCTTAAGTTGCAAGGATGTATTATCATTTAAGATGCATAATTAATGCATGCCCACCAGCAGGCCTGTGTTAGTTCACGCTTACATGTGCACCGTGTAGCATGTGTCAAAAAAAACAAATCTCAAATTAAGATAAACCTTGCAACTCTTGCCGCCCTGCCCTGAAACAGGGCTGACATTGAGAAAGTAAGCTTGTTAGCTCCTAGTGAATATTTCAGTGTTTTTAATGCGCATTTACTAATAGATTTATAGGAGGCTGACTCCCAATGCTGTAAAATCTTGATTCACTTTCACCAATGCTACTCCGTTTCAGTGAAAGGTCACAGGAGTTTCAAGGTTTACGCTCATGTGATGTTTGGTTTATTTTGTTAGCGCAAACATACACGTGCCTGTAAGTGGCATGCATTTAAAATTAATCTTAAATCTTAGAAACTTAAGAGATTACTTGTCTTAAAGTATCAATATTAATCCGGTCTGAAATATTAGTGTTTTTAATTTCATAAAATCAAAACTACGAGCAAATTCGCAAAAAAAATCAAAATATAAATATATAAATATACGTTTTTAAATAAAAGTGGGTCAAATAAAAACGTAGGATTCTGAAAGTTTTTTTTTTTTTTAATATAAAAAAAAACGTATGACGAGAAAATTTGCCTCTTGCAAAAATTGTAGGACAATACGGGTTTTATTATTTTTACGATTTTTTTTATGACCCAACCCACGTTGCTCTGATTAAATAAAAACTGTCGTTTTCGTGCGTGGAAAAAATGTTAGAATATAATTTTATTTAAACAGCAATTTTCCGATGTTTTGGTATGAATTGTATAGAATCAAAAATGGCGATCTAGGATTTTTTCCGGACATGAGAGAAACAGAAAATGTTAAACAGTACGCTGCCTTAGTTCTTGTTTATCGTATACGCCATTGAGAAAATTTTACATGAGCAATGTTTGCATGTGTACTGGACCAATGTGTCTTATGAAAACAAGAAATTTATTTAAAAAATATTTAAAAGAACTCTCACATTATCGAGTTGTACGGTTTTTCTTAGCTCAGATTGTGTAGAATTTGATTCTTAAAACAACTGCATGAAAAAGTCATATTTGACAAGATTGGCGAATACGATAAACAAGAACTGGGGGAGCGAGTAGTATATAATCTTAGTTGCAACGATATTCAAGGCTCATATTTAATGCATGCCCAAAAGCAGGCAAATAAAGTTTATTCTCAAACCCTCATACCCGTCCTGTATCTATGCATGTGTCAAAAGGACCCACAGCACATGGACGCTCATTTTAACTATATATTGTCTCAAGTGGCGGAACGCCTTCCCGTGAAGTAAAAGCAACGGCACGACAAAACAAGAACCTCTAGGTCAGAGGCGTGTCCATGACTCTAAAAGTAAGTGGTTCGATGTTACTGAAGCTAGTAGCGTACCTCATGTGGCACTTCTTGCGGAATTGTTGCTAGATCACGGGTAGGATGTAAGTTTGACCTTACACATGCTGCATGAGTACATACAAAATTAACCAAACCTCACATGAACATAAACTTTGCAGTCGTTGTTATGTCCGAGGGGGCCAAGTGGGCTTATTCTTCTACCGCGCTTGTAATAATAATAATAAATGTTGGTTTGATCCCCGCCTGGGTCATTTGACCATTACTTTGACCCTGGTTTAACAGATTTTATTGGGTAATTATTAATTAATAATTAATTAAAATAAACAATAATGAATTATTAATTGATGATATTAATACCTGTTTCTGGCCAGGCAGAATAGGTTGGTGAATTGCATTCCTCTTCACAAATCTATTTAAAAAAAAACTCTTTCCGTCTTTCCCTGAAAACGGAGTGGCATTGTCAAAAGTGAACCTAGTTTTGACAGCATGGAGGGGTCAGCCTTATACCATTTTTGTACATATTAGTAAAAGGACCTACCAATTGACAGGAGGCGTGAAGGAAGACAAAGTGTGTTTGCAGAACAAAAAATATTGTGGAAGAGAATGTGTGTGGAAGAGATGTGTGTGGAAGAGATGTGTGTGGAAGAGATGTGTGTGGAAGAGATGTGTGTGGAAGAGATGTGTGTGGAAGAGATGTGTGTGGAAGAGATGTGTGTGGAAGAGATGTGTGTGGAAGAGATGTGTGTGGAAGAGATGTGTGTGGAAGAGATGTGTGTGGAAGAGATGTGTGTGGAAGAGATGTGTGTGGAAGAGATCCTTGTGGATCAGTGCAGTGGCGATATTTTTGTTATCATATAAGTGTACGCAGTTGGTGAATTGTTTTATGATTTCAAATGTTTTGAAAAAAAATGTTTACAAATTAGAAATATATCGTGCTTTTATTTGTTGTTAAAAGTAAATGAGACATTTCCTGTATGGAATTGCAAAAAAAAACGGATTTTACGATATGCTTCGTACGCCTCTTCTTCGATGAACGAGTATCAACTGCGCTCTTAGAAAAAAAGTTCTACCTGTCGGATAATCTTATCTAAGTTGCAAAGATATGTAACATTGGGGATTCACATTACATGCATTCTCACAAGCTGACATGTACAAGTTCGCGCTTGCACATGCCGCATGTGAACCTACATAGGTATTTGTATACCCACGCACAGGCTATGCCTAAGTGGGTTTCTCTTTTAAGTTTTTTTGAAAATGTGTATAATTATCTGTATTTTTGAAGAGTTTAATTAAAAGAAGAAATTAATAAATAAAAAAATAAAAAAACAGAACAACCAAATCTCAAATGGACATACACCATGCAACTCCTGCCGACCTTCCCTAAAACAGGGGTGACATTGGCAAAGTAAACCATTTTCTACAGCATGGGTGGTCAGCCGCATACCAACCTATAAGTCAAGAAATATACACAACAAATTACGATAAACAAGGCGATATTATTTTTTAGTACCTTCTGTCGTACTAATGGAGCCTACGCGACATCTGTTTGTCAACCACTAAAGGCCAACTCAAGTATTTACAATCTTCGATCATAAGCAACAACTTTTTTCTGACGATTTAGTTCAAATCCATTTCCCTTTCGATTGCGGGTCTGAAGCTTTTATCGGTGATTTTTTATTCATAGAATCCCATGGACCAGATAACGATCTACTGAAAGATTTTTTTGAAAGTTAAACCATTAAAAATGTGGTCTTTTTCGCTTCACTGATTTTTATTTCTACCTCTTCTGAGAGTACATAACTTGAAGCATGTAAAGTATATATGAGTAAGTCCATTTACTTGGAAACAGGACCCCGTGCACATACATTCAACGTCTACGAGCATCCAATGTCTACGAAAAAACCGTAGACCTTTTAAAAAAGGTTCGCTGGGTATCTAATACAAACAAAATCCTTTCCAGACGCTCTTGTAGACTGTGACTGTTACTGTATCCCACCTCAACTCCGCTACGGGTGGCGTGCATCTTTAAATGTGTGCGTCCACAAAAATAATATTTTCGTTTTTTGTTTTGTTTTGGTTTGTTGGCATTTTTGGGGGGCACTGAAGGCAAACCATTTTAAAGTGTCTCATTTATTATGGAGGGTCTCATGTTTTATATTTGGTGAGCGCTGTTTTTGTGTGTATCAATCACACATCAAGACCCCTCTGCGAGCTTGGTCGTCGCTGTAAGAAGCGCCAATTCTCTAGCAAGACACAGTTGCTGTAAGGCTGTATGGACCTTTTGATGACCGGTTTTTGGTAAAGGTTTATGAATTTTTCAACCCAGCGAAGAGCAAATTTGAAAACATAAATGATATATTTTTTGTGCTCTGCCGGGATTCGAACCCACAGCCTTCCATTTATGAGTCCAAAGTGTTACCACTGGACTACTGACCGGTCAAAAGCTAGCTAGGGAAAGCGCAAACAAATATTTTGTTTTCGCTTGCTAGGGACTGCAGTCGCATACAATTGTGATGCTTGATTGCCAAGAAAAAGTTATGTATATGTATTCAAAATTGTGGCGACTCCCATGTCTTACAAAAATGGTTTTAAAAAAGGGCAAAAATCGTGGGGTTGAAGTTTATAGTAAAAAGATATTATAGAACACACCTCAAAATCATTACTCATTTTCCCTGAGAAAAATTATACCATCATATTCAACAGAACCTAAATAAAACTTTGAAGTATGAAAAACATCAGAAGAACATCAATTTGTATGAAAAAGCTGTTTTGTAAACAGATCATTAGCTTTTCGAACATTTTCCACAAATTTGAAAGTCCGAAGAACAATGCATGGAACACAAAATCTCATTGATACAAAATGCGTCTTTTAATCTCAATACAAATTGTACAAAGAAGCTTTTTGTTATCAGAGCACGGATCTCACATTTCACACAAGGAAGAAATTCCAAGCATTTGGCGTAAAGCTTTGAGCACAAATGTACAATATGAGCAATTTTGCATTGAGTGCATTTTTCTGTTGCACAAAAAGAACGTTGTGTGAACAGAGCTTTTACTTTTAATCTCACTTGGAAAGTAAAAACACAATATTATAAGTCAATGCGCCAAAATAAGTACATTGAATTTTTGTACTACCGCATTTTTTCAATAACATTTTTATTTTATGAAAAAAACTAAATAATGGGATTCTTACCAACGTCAGAAGGCATCTTGAATAATCCAAAATCCCTGGTTTGGTAGATTTTTCTAAACACAGTCAAAAAATCACACACCTAACCTCAAAATGTATATATATTTTTTACAAAATTGATATGCTATGATTTTTAAAAGATTGTATCAACGTACGAACATATTAGAAATATTAAAGATTTAATAATCCACTTATTTTTATTCATATACTTCGTAAGAGAGTTAAAACTTCTTCAAATCCAATATTATTTATTTAATTAATTACTTAAACATTAAACTGCCCCAGATATTATATCTATTTTTTAAATTTCTAATGATATGTAGGAGTATATAATTTTTAAGATAAATTAAATATTATTAGAAGTAGGTAGACAATTTTTAAATATTTAAAATTTGGAACGTCAGCGCTTTCAACATGACGAGAGAAAACATTTAAATTTTATTCGACACACACAATTTTCAATTTGAATTCAGAACTCAGAAGACTGATGGTGATTTACGAATTTTTAAATTTGGAAAAAAAATGTCAATATCAGCACGCGGCAGATTTAAAATTCGAACATAAAATTTGACAGGTGACTGTTTTTTTTTACAAACGGGTGTAGACTGGTTGTTTTCCGTCGGATTTTGACGCGGTTTTTTGCAGAATATGCGTTAATTTTTCCAGTTTTCGGTGGAGTGTCGTGTGCGCGGTTTAAGATGGCGGTTTTTTGACAGGGGCTCGCGAGAGCGGGACGCGGTTTTTGATAACGACAAAACAAATTTGTTAGTATCTCGGCATCGCTGGGCGCATGCGCACAAGGCAATGCCGTATGCGTACAACCTAGCGCATCGTCCACACCGGAATGTAAACAAACCCCATAAATCTAAATTACTCTGGCCCTAATTTCATTTCACTTCAAACTTTGATAATTTTCTTGTGGGCTTTTTAGCCATGCTCCAAGATTCTGCCATTAGACTAAACGCAAGCGCATTATATATTTTCAGACAAGAAAATCTAACTTTATGACATCGAATAGATCCCTTTGCTTTTAGGTTGGTATGAGGTTAACCAACCATACTGTAAAAATGGTTCACTTTGTCAATGCCACCCCTGTTACAGGAAAGTTCGGGCTTATGTTCATTTGAGGTTTGATTTTTGAATTGTAATTACCTACACATGCAGCATTCGTAAGCGCGAACTTGCACGTGTCTGTTTACGGGCATGCATTGAATATGCAACTTAAAAGTGTATATATCTTTGTAACTTAGATTAGATATGGGGTCGATACATTTTCTTGTGAGGTTGACGTCACAACTATTTAGTTAGCAACTCGGCGGAGATTTGTCACATATTTACCCCTGCCTTTTTGTTCCGACTCAGTTTTAACATTCTCAGTACAAAATCCTCTTTCAATTCTTTTTTCGTCACCTTTTTCCCCGTGTTGAAAAATGCCATTTTTTCACCTACTTGATCAAGTCATATTTTCCTTGATCGTTGAATTCTCTTCTAACCTTTTAAGTTTTATTTTAGAAAAAAACACAATTTGACAGAATATGTGAACGTTGCTTAACCTCAAAAAACAGACTGCATTTCTCTCCCCAGTTGAAATGATATTATGTATACAAAAGACATACATTTATATACAAAAAATATGTACCTACATATTCATCCCATACAAAATGATACAAAACATTTTAGCACTAAAAGCCTTTTTCACACAAAAATCCAGTCACTTAATCACAACAACCCAAAGAGCACACCCTAATTTTTAATACCCAGATAATTTGCAGATTTTTCATACAAAGTATCACTTAATCCCCGGATTTAAAATGTTGCTCGTTGACTTTGAATTCGGCCGCGACTGTGCTATGCAAGGTCAAAAAACATTTAACTTAGAAGGAAGAAAATCGAAAAATTTGTATGGAAAGTAGGGTGAAAATCTAGTGAAACTAAATTTACATGGGATTTGTGAATAGCCAGTTTTTTATGGCCTTTTTTTGGTCCTTTTCTCCACGTTGCCTATTGTGTTTTTGAAATGTTATCCTGAATATTTTATATGCATGAAAAATAAAACGTTTTTTTACATGTAGGATATTGTTTTTTAATTTTACAAAACAGAAATTTAAAAATGTCAAATAGTGACACAAATGCAAAATTCTTCTTCTTCTTTTTAATATAAAATCAAAACTTGACTCCACAATTAATCAATTTATTTACAATTTATAATCTAAGTTGCAAAAGTAATAAGTATTAAAATTATAGAGTCTACAATACAAGTAAACACTTGCAAGTTCGCGCTCACACATGCTGCATGTCCAACTTACAAGAAAACCCGAATCTCAAATTAACATGACGACCCCTTCTACGTAAACTATCGTATCAGCAAAAGCTATTTTGAGTTTTTTCTTGTTATTTTATTATCAATTATCTAAGGGCCTGTTGCATCAACCTCCAATCAATATCTGATTGACACATCAAATTTGATTGCTTAATTCTGGTAAGCACCTCGGTTAACTATTTCTCGAAAGTGGGTAATAATCTGATGGAATGTGAACAAAAAAGATGATGAACATCAGCTGATTAACGTATTTGCAACCAAAGTTTTGATTCGTCGAATTGGAGCTTGGTGCAACAGGCCTTAATAATAATAATAATAACAGGCTGATTTATTTTAAATTACACATGATAAGAGAGCGCCGTTTTTGTGTGTGTCACACCTCAAGGGCCCTCTCCGATCATGGATAAGACTTTCTAAACAAGTGTGTCTTGAGTGCTCCTCGAAATACACCCACAGATTTGGAGTTCTTCACTCCGGGTGGCAGTCTGTTCCACTCCACCGGCCCCGCAACACGGAAAGCGCGGTCTCCGAAGTTTGTACGAATCTGACGGCGCGGCTGAACCAAATTGACTACTCCATCACCCGCAGATCTGAGTGTCTGCCTCCTAACACCCATTTCAACAGGTGAAATCATATCAGCCAGATAAGGTGGGGCCAAGCCATTGATGGCTTTAAATACCATTAAACAAACACGGAAGACCACCCTCTCCGGGAAACGAAGCCAATGAAGTTTTTTTAACAGCGGGGTGATGTGAGCGAATTTGGGAATCCCGAATATGAGTCTTGCTGCCGAATTCAACACAGATTGAAAGCGATTAAACTGTTTCTTCGGCTGACCACTATAAAGCGTCGAGCAATAGTCAATCCGAGACATCACAAACGCACTCACCAGGGTCTTAACCGCATCTGACGGCAGACATTTTCTTATTGCCTTTATTTGGCGAAGCGAAAAAAAAGAAGAAGCTATTGTGGCATCTATTTGCCTATCCAGTGTCAGGTTACGATCCAGTAAGACTCCTAGAAGTCTTACCGAATCAGAAGGCTGGATTAGCTTACCTCCTATGGAGAGTGGTACTCTATTCACCAGAAGGTGGTCACGCCTCGATGTGGCTGCCCAGAGTATCTCCGTCTTATCCATGTTTAAGATTAGGCCATTGTTCCTCATCCACCCACCGACCTCCGCGATACACCCAGAGACCCTGCAACTGAGGTCCTCAGCCATGTCTGGCCGAGAATGAGAGTATATTTGCCAGTCATCTGCATATGTCGGGGTTATAGCCGCGGGAGCTAAGAGGGCTGATCTTTCTAGCGTGTTTCGAATGGAACAACGCTGGTTCGATCCCCGCTTGGGTCACTTGACTTTAACTTTGACCCTGGTTCAACAGATGTTATTGGGTAATTATTATTTAATAATTCATTAATAATAAACAATAATGAATTATTAAATGATGATATTAATACCTGTTTCTGGCCAGGCAAAATAGGTTGGTGAATTGCATTCCTCTTCACAAATCTATTTTTGTATTTAAAATAAAAATAAAAAAAAAAATAAAAAATAAAATATGAGTGTGCGATGAGGCCCCATTTTTCAACAATACTCTCAATCTCAGCAGTATACAATATGAAAAGGATCGGACCTAGCACAGAGCCCTGTGGGACCCCGGAAGACAGCGAGTAGGTAGGTGAAACACTATCACAAATACGCACCGCCTGTCTGCGCTCCACCAGATAGGAAGAAAACCACGCCAAAGCCCCTCCGGTCAAACCAAATGACACCTCCAATCTCTCAATAAGAATTGGGTGACTTACTGTGTCAAAGGCCGCACTCATATCAAGAAGCGCCAGTAAGGCTAGATTACCACACTCCACAGCTGATAAGTTAAGCTTAAGTTGTAGAGATATATTCAAATGTAAGATTCATATTTATTGGAAATACAAGCATACTCGTGTTGGTTAGCGCATACATATGCCAAATTAAATTTAAAAAAATCTCAAATAAACATAACTCATGAACATAATAATATAATTATTTCACTCTCTCCGACACATGGGTGACACTGGTAAAGCGAACCAATTTGTTTCAGTATGGACGGTCAGAACTTTGGTTAAAGGAAAAGATTTTTTTATTTAGTAAACGAGTTAGTTATTTGAATTGAATTATGAATTTAATCAGCTGAGTATTGTATTTATTGTGATAAAAAAAAACTTAAAAAAAAAATCAGATACAATAGTTTTTTTTTTAAATAGATTTGTCAAGAGGAATGCAATTCACCAACCTATTCTGCCTGACCAAAAACAGGTATTAATATCATCAATTAATAATTCATTATTGTTTATTTTCATTTATTAATAATTACACAATTACATCTGTTGAACCAGGATCAAAACTATGGTCTAATGACTCAAACGCGGATCGAAAGTTAAGGTCAAATGACCCAGGTGGGGATCGAACCAACGTTGTTCTATTGCAAACACGCTAGAAAGATCAGCCCGCTTGGCCCCCTCGGCCATAACACCGACGAGTTTTAAGGCAGAGGGATCCAAACTATATAATACGGTTAAATGTTGTTGTAAGTAAGTAGATATATGTGTACATCTACCCACATTTAATTTCGAGAAGCGTATTGTACAAACATCATATGAAACGAGTTTATATTATAATCTAGATCAACGGTTTCCAAACTATGCTACGATGCCTTCCAAATTTTTTGTTATTGTTTTTGCGCCTTCCTCCCTACGTTTTATTGGAAAATTGAAGATTATTACCACAATAGTCGACGGGGGGGGGGGGGGGGAGGGGGAGGTGAGGTTGGTGGGAGGTAGGCACGCGTAATTTTCAAAAGTTGCCTCCCTAAAAAACTATTTTTTTTCGCGTCTCCCTTTCTACGTCCTATTTTTTAATTTTCATACAAATACTAGTAAAGACACATTTTTGGCGCCTCCCGTAGCCATAGCTCGCGCCCCCCAGTTTGGAAACCGCTGATCTAGATCGTAGAACCTAAGACAACTACAGAAGGAATGTCGCTTCACTGAGAAAATGTTCAATAGCATTTAAAGCCACATAGTTGAAAAATGTTTTTTAAATTAAATATTTGCGATTTACATATTATTCATTGTAGATTCATAATATGGCATTCTTCATGTTTCCTCGTTCATCCTCAATGTTTAAAATTTCGTATACCTACATCTTTTCTTATATTTCATCATTTGTACACATCTGTCTTAAATATTAAACATAGTTATCTGCAATAGTTAAGGCATTTAATTTTAAATTTACATTTAATTTAATTATGTTTTATTTAAATTTGTTTTTCAGTTTTGTAATTATTTAATTTTCCGAGAATTTTGTCTTCTTTGACTTGGTGTGAGGCTGCCTCTCCATGTTGTAAAAATTTGTTGCACTTGGCCAATGCCACCCAGGTTTCAGGGAAAGGCGGCAGGAGTTGCAAATTTATGCTCATGTGAGGTGTGGTTTATTTTGTATGTGCATATGCAGCACGTGTAAGCGCGAACTGTGCCTTCTTGTAAGCATGCATTTAATATAAGACTTGAAAGTAAGTATATCTTTGCAAATTAGATTAAAGGTTATAGTTAGGGACTGGAAAAAAGTGGTGTTATTTTTTGCGAAATTCGCGTTATTTTTTTGGGAAATTCGCGTTATTTTTGATCAAAAACAGGGAAATTCGCGTTATTTTTTATGATAAACGGGGAGATTCGGTGTAATTTTTAGGGTTGATTTGATCGAAATAAAGGTTTATGTAATTGCAAAACTCTAGATTTTACTAATATTCACAATTTATCATATAAACAACAATATGTACCTTCAAAAACAATGAATAAACAACATCTGAATCAATACACCTTACAAAAAAACATTGATTGAAAAAAGTATTAATATTTGTATAAATATTTAAAAATATAAATGGTAAAACATTGTTTTAATTCACTTTATTAAATAAAGTGAATTAAAAGAATGTTTTACCATTTATATTTTTAAATATTTATAAAAATGGACTTTCACTGTGTTAACAGATCAACACTAAAAAAAATAAAAATATTATTAATATTTGAATGACACTCCGAATACCCTGCAATATCCTTTTAAAATATTAAATTTAGTCTCTCTAGATGAGGGTTATCTAATTTTTTCGAGGGATGTTGGCTTTTATGAAAGCCTCAAGTTGTGCTCTTGGCTAATCCAGCAGCAGCTTCACTCCTTGATGTATTTCCTATTTCATTGATGTCACGATTCAAGTCTGTTTGGATGTCCAGGACAGTTCTGCTTATCATTTATTTTTTTAATAAAATAGATTTGTGAATAGGAATGCAATTCACCAACCTACTCTGCCTGGCCAGAAACAGGTATTAATATCATTAATGAAAAATTCATTACGAGTATTGTTCATTTTAATTAATTATTCATTTATAATTACCCAATTACATTTGTTGAACCAGGATCAAATTTATGGTCAAATGACCCAGGCGGGGATCGAACCCCGCGTCTAGCGTTCTAGCGTGTTTCAACGTTGAAAGATCAGCCCACTTGGCCCCCTCGGCTATAACACCGACCATTTTTTCTGTGCTTTGCACCTTGCAAAGGGTTTTCACAGGAATCTTTTCTTTCCCACAAAATAGTTGCGTTGCAGAAGCGACACATAACAACTTTTTCGCACAATTTCTACCAAAAGTACGAAAATTCGCGATATTTGCATAAAACCTCAAATTTCGCGTTATTCGCGTAAAAACATCAAAATTCGCGAATAAATTCGTTTTATCGCGATCGCGAAATTTTCCAGTCCCTAGTTATAGTTAATAGAGCTACGAAGTACGAAGGATAAAAAATTTAAGTCAGATATCTACGAAGGATGAACCATTAAATAACGTTATCTACGAAGGATGAACCATTAAAGAACGATGTCTGCAAAGGATGAAACATTGAAGACAGATGTCTACGAAGGATGAAACATTGAAGACAAATGTCTACGAAGGATGAACCATTAAAGAACGATGTTTACAAAGAATGACACATTGGGGATATATGTCTACAAAGGGTGATACATTAAGGACAGATGTGTACGAAGGATGAACCATTAAAGAACAATGTCTACAAGGGATGAAGAATCAAAGATAGATGTCTACGAACGATGAAATATCCTATCAAAAGGATTTTTGTCCTTTGTAGAAGTCTCTTCGTTTAAACACAAACAATCAAAAATTATCCCTGTATTTAAATTTGACATTGAACCTCCAGCTTCAGGGCTCGCATCCACCCTGGTATCATTTTCTCCTTGTTATCAGGGCTGCCCCAACAGAGAGCACTAACGAGGCGCGCACACACATCTGACACTTTTAACTGCGCCCCTGATTCACATATATACTTACTTATATAACTTACCATGTATGTGTATAATGTTGTGCTTTCTAAAATGTAAACATGAGCCTGAAGTTTACACATGACATGAAAATCAAGATGGGTTAAGGAAAAAACTTAAGACCTACGAACCCATGACCTTTCAGTTATTGTTACGCAACTAAGCTACACATATAGTGTAACTTCTTGCCTGCGTTATCCCCGAAGGGGTTCCGCATGTGGCGCTTCGGGGCCTATTTATTTTTACAGGCTAGGGGGCCGGCCTCACACCAATCACTTTCAGTTGAAGTGGGGGTTTCCCAGCTCCCGGGGGGGCTGGTTCTCATTTATTGTGAAGGCTGAGTAAACCTTTGAGATCGAACCCTTGCTCTCGGTATGGAATGCAAGCATTCTACCAATTGAGCTATCGACCTTTTTACGAGCTTGATCGTCGTCGCTACAAAGCACCAATTCTCAAGCAAGACCCAGTTGCTGTAAGGCTGGATGGACCTTTGGTGACCGGTCATTGGTAAAGGTTTTATGATTTTTTCAACCCAACGAAGAGCAAATTTGAAAATGTAAATGTTATATTTTTTTTTGTGCTCCGCCGGGAATCGAACCCACAACCTTCCCATTCAGAGTCCGCAGTGTTACCACTGAGCTACGGACCGACCATTGTTACGAATGTGTTTTTTTTACGTGTGATTATGTGTCTGCGTGTTTTTACTTGTGATTGTATGTCCGTGTGAGTGTGTCTCTAGATGTAGGTGTTTGGATAATTTTACTAGTGTATGTTCGAATATTCTGGCAATATCCCACATGTTCCAGTTCGAGATGTATCGAGAGTCGTCCTAGTATCATATTATATAAAGGACTAAGGCCGTGTGTTCAGCATAAAAACAACGTTGTTTCAAGTTGATGAAAAGATGAACATTGGGTAATTATTCATTGATAATTTCGCTACCTTACAGGTAAAACTGATTCATTGACTTGAGAAATCCTGGATAAAACATTTTTTTGCATATATGTAACTTCTCATAGTAAGTGAACTAATTTTAAAGAAGTGCTAATGATAAACTTCTAAACTATAGGATTTTCATATATTTTTAGTGTTTTATCTCGTAGAAAATAGGAAAAAGGTGCATTTGTCTAAGAAACCCATGCTTACTTCATATATCATTAAATCAGATTAACTTTTAAGGTATTGATTTCATACCTATTTCTGGCCAGACGAAAATAGGTTAGTGAATTCATTTTTTTACGTTTTTAAGAAGTACCAGCTCAACCTTTAGTACATTAAAAATACGGTTATAAAAACGTACAGTACAAATTTAAATATAGTATTTCAAGTAATAAAAGTTTATGTTTAATTCACAAAAGCTGTGAAAAAAGCACGAAAAACATTAAAAAAACATATTAATTGGTATTTATTATAGGTTGTATCGAAAAATAATTCCTATCGGACACGTATGCTGGCTTGGCACATTCTAATCGCATTTGGTATAGGAAATTACTGGGCATTGTCGCTTGGACTGTGAACTAGACGATTTCATAATCGCACACTGTCCCAAATACTAATAAGGCTCTTATGTCCTCATTTCTGAGTCTGTCCCGCAAACTGACACCCAACATGGCTCTCTCCATTGCTCTCTGTGTGACTCTTAGCTTGTAGGCACTTTTTTGTGACATTGTGACTGTCTCAATACCATAAGTGAACACTGGCAGGACACAGGCATTGAATACTTTCCTTTTTAAGTTTATGGGTGTTTTCGGATTTTTCAAAATGTTACCAAGATTTTTGAATGCTGCCCATTGGTTTTTTATGGTTTTTAATTAATTATGTTAAAATAAAAACCCAAAACATTTTTTTTCTTCACGAGTGCTTTCTATTTTAGTTTCTATATATTTTGTTTACTCCTTCCCCATATACCCCACTCCATATTTATTACATTAATCTACCATAAAAAAATATCTGACTTCAATTTATTGCAGTTTTAACTGTTTGAAACAACAGCAGCAGTCAAACTAATAAAATAAATCATTGGAAGCGAAATTTTTAAATAATTAATCAATAAAACTTTGAACAATGATTTGGGCAAAACATTAAAAAAATGCGATGTGTGCCTGCCGATAAAATTTGAAGTTCAAATTTGTGCTGAGTTTAGTATAAACTACACTTTTCCTTGTACAGCATACAGATGTGAAATCCTGGCCCAGTACAATCTAAAATGTCGTCCAAACACGTACGACATTAACGGCGTACGAACAATGTTTGTAAAAAATAATAAGCCGTTAAATTCAGCGAGACGCCTTTCTAAAATTAATATAATTCCCGATTTATTGAAACCCATATGAGACGTGACAAATACCCAGTGACTCTTAGGACTTTCAGTCTATGGTCCACTGACACCTAGATCCTTCAGAGCTCTGAGTGATGGGGTCACTTTCAAGGTGTAGTCTCACCACCATCTTCCAGGACTCTCTGTCTTGTGCAGCCTCAGTCCATGGTCCACTGACACCTAGGACTTTCAGAGCTCTGAGTAATGGAGTCACTTTCAAGGTGTAGTCTCACCACCATCCTTCAGGACTCTCTGTCTTGTGCAGCCTCAGTCCATGGTCCACTGACACCTAGGACTTTCAGAGCTCTGAGTAATGGAGTCACTTTCAAGGTGTAGTCTCACCACCATCCTTCAGGACTCTCTGTCTTGTGCAGCCTCAGTCAATGGTTCACCGACACCTAGGACTTCAGCGTCACGTGTAATGTTGTCACTTATTTACTTTCTTGGTGTCACTATCACCTTGTAGTCTCACCACCATCCTCCAGGACTCTCTGTCTTGTGCAGCCTCAGTCCATGGTCCACTGACACCTAGGACTTCAGCGTTAGGTGTATTTTTTCACATTTAAAGCATTTTAGAATTATAGAGTGAGCACTAGAAAAATAAAAAATAAATCCAAAAAAAAAATCGTCAAAAAATGAATCTTGAATTCTAAAAGAAATACATTTATAATGTAAACAAATTACTGGAACTGAATTTTTAATGCAAACGAAACGTGGAGAGTTTCTTTTCCGGCAGACTGACTTTAATGTCATTATTTTCTGTCAGATTTGGACGGGAATTTGATTTCGAAAAAAGAAAAGAAATGAAAAATTATAATGATCTGAAATTCTTGTATTTCTCGATTTTTTTCTGTTAAAGAGGAAAGAGTTGAATACGAGTATAACGAAGACCAAAGCATTGAAAAAATCAGTAAAAAAACAGACGTTGAACTATTAAAATCAACGATATACTAAATTATTTTATACGGGGCTAGTTCTGATTTTCAAAACCTTTAGTTAAAGCCGTGTTTGTGTGTAATTATTGGATGTTGAAAAACAAAATATTCTGCAGTGTTGACTTCAGTGGCTAACAGTTGTCTCATACTTTTGTTCATTTCAGTAAGAAAATTTTGATTTCATTACATTTCCTTGACTTATAGGTTGGTATGAAGCTGACCACCCATACTGTAAAAAAATGGTTCACTTTGCCAAATTCACCACTGTTTCAGGAAAGGTCGGCAAGAGTTGCAAGGCATTCTTCATTTGAGATTTGGGTTTTTATATTGTAAGTCCACATGCGGCAAGTTTAAGCGCGAACTTATACGTGTCTGCTTACAAAAATGCATTTAATATAAATCTTAAATGCAATATATATTTGCAACTTAGATGTTAGATTCTGCAGTGTTTGACTTGAGTGGCTGACAGTTGTGCCTCACACTATGGTTCAATGCCGTAAGCTAGTTTTGGAAACCATTACATACGTCAATGCACTACGAGCTCTTTTAGTTACTTATTTATAGTTCTAGTATTTTTAAAATGGCGCTACAATCTCTATTATTCATACGTGTGTATTTTTTGAGTAGGGTTGCCACACGCCCTCTCTCTACACGCCCCCCCCCCCTTGTCTAACGCCCCCCTCCTAGTCTAACGCCCCCTTCTCTAGTTTTTAAGGGTATCGGTCAGACCATCGCGCGGGGCGATAAAAATAATGCACCGCCGTCACACGATCAAGTGTGGAAGAGGCGAGGGGGAGAAACAGGGTTGCCAATAGGAGAAAAATGTGTGCAAAAAAAACTTCAAAACTTCTTCTTCTTCTCGTGCTTCTTGAATTAAGATTGGCTATCATCTTTGATACTGCGAAACGAAATAGGGATCTTGAGATTCAGACAAGCCACAGTCTAATGTTCTTACACCGAGATTTTCTTCTTAGACCTGAAGCTTGTCTCTTTTTTGCCAAGCTGCGTCCGCAACGGATTCACAGTAGTCTTGTCCTTAGACTTCCTATTATTATTTTGTATTATGTATGTTATTCTGCACGCTACTCGTGATCTAGCAACAATCCCACAACGAGTGCTACCCGAAGTATGATTTTAGCTTCCGTAACATCGAACCATTTACTTTTAGCGTCATGGACACGTCCTGTTTTGTTCTGTTTTGTCGTGCCGTTGCTTTTACTTCACTGGAAGACGTTCCGCCATTTGAGAATAAATATAGTACTTTGTATGAGCGGCTATGTGCTGTGGGTCATTCAGACACATAAATACAGGACGGGTATGAGGAGGATTTGAGCATACTTCCCTCAATTCTTCCCTGTATGATGAGATGCAGGAGTGAATACTTCTCATTTCTCATTATGTGGCGGAAATAAACCAGTTTTTGCCTTTGATGGACATAAGGAGTTTGGCTCTGGGATTCATACGGAAAAGAACCTCGGCATTTATGACTCGATCTGTACCCTTAGTACGAGTTGCAAAACTTGAAAAAAGTAAAGTTTACGGAAAATAAAAAGAGTGATTTCTTCCAAACTCTGCCGTTTTTGTTTCTTAAACTTTATGGTCTTAACAAAAGAGTTACAGTGATGAAGAAAATCAAGTTTAAACAAACAAAAACGGCAGATTTTGGGGGAAATCACTCTTTGATAATTGCCGTAAACTTTACATTACTCAAGTTTTGCAACTCGTACTAAGGGTACTGCTTACCTTCACTCAGTTCTTACCTGTATGATGAGATGCAGTAGTGAATACTTCTCATTTCTCATTATGTGGCCGAAATAAACCAGTTTTTGCCTTTGATTGACATCAGGAGTTCGGCTCTGGGATTCATACGGAAAAGAACCTCGGCATTTATGACTCGATTTACAGGAAACGTTCAATATTCAACAGCAGACCCACAGACAAAAGCAAGGATTCCGTTTACAAAGCAATGTTGAAGTCTTCTTCAATGCCAAAACTTTTAAGAATTGCTTGTTTATAAGGTTAGATTAGGCCAGGTTTTTCTCACATATTTTGATAAAACCTTGTAAGTTTCGAGTTAGCGGTGAAAACAAATAAACAGTACCCGTTGAAATTTTTTTTTCATTATACTCTAGAGGTGCTTTTCAAGTTCACATACATTTTTCTCGAATACTCGATACTTAGAGTATTATGAAAAAACTCGTACTACGGGTACAGTTTTAAGTGCGTGTACGATGAGTACTGAGGAACCCACTCAGTATAGCGCCAACAGACTGAGTACGTGCTAAAGAGTCATTGAAAAATGGATGCTGGGAACCAGTTTCAGAGACAAGGTTCCAAACCAGGAGATCCGCAGACGCACTGGTGCCACTGATGTCATACAGCGAGTGGCTGATAAAAGTGGCGCTTAGCAGGTCACGTCGTAAGGTCACAAGGACCATGACAGGTGACCGAAAAGGATCGTGCAATAGACCCCAAGCGGAGAGTGAGAAGACCCCAACTGAGGTGGCTGGATGACATTAAGGTAACTGCAGGCAGAGGATGGCTGAACACAGTACCCGATGGAGAAGCATGGAGAAGATTGAAGGAAACCAAAGTTGAAAAGAAAGAAAAATAAGAAATGCGCTGAGAGCGCTACTATGTGCCCTGCGTCAAGATGGGACATAGCGCCACCTTAAAATTAAGATCTTTAACAGGAAAAATATATGTAAAACCGGAACCGAACCGCAACTCCCTGCGCGTGGTGAACCCTGTATTTTTCATGTAAAGCAGTGACCATGCGATCCGCACGCGACTAGACCCAGTACCTCCCAGCAGAACACGCCACAATAATGGTCACAACTAGAGGTGCCGCGAATAGTCGGTATTCAGCATTTTTTTTGTTATTCGTCGAATACCGAATTATAGCTAGTATTATATATCGCCACCATAAAGTTAAAACTGAAGAAGTGCTGGTTCACTAATTTAAGAAATCGTAGATTCAACATTTGAGTGTAACTTGTCATAGTAAGTAAACGCAACTAAAACGCAACTAAGCTACACATATGTATAGTGTAACTTCTTGCCTGCGTTTCCCCGAAGGGGTCGCGTGTGGCGATTCGGGACCTTTTTATTTTTACAGGTAAGGGGGCTGGCCTCACACCAACCACTTTCAGTTGAAGTGGGGGTTTCCCAGCTCCCGGGGGGGCTGGTTCTCATTTCTTTTGAAGGCTGAGTAAACCTTGAGATCGACCCATGCTCTCGGCATGGAATGCAAGCATTCTACCAATTGAGCTATCGACCTTTTTTACGAGCTTGATCGTCGTCACGACAAAGCGCCAATTCTCAAGCAAGACCCAGTTGCTGTAAGGCTGGATGGCCCTTTGGTGACCGGTCATTGGTAAAGGTTTATGAATTTTTTAACCCAGCGAAGAGCAAATTTGAAAATATAAATGGTATATTTTTTGTGCTCCGCCGGGAACCGAACCCACAACCTTCCCATTCAGAGTCCGAAGTGTTACCACTGAACTACGGACCGGTCGTTATAAGGAAGTGCTCAGGAAAAACTCCTTAACTACAGGAATCATACACGTTTTTAGTGTTTTTTCTCATAGAAAAAAGGAAAAAAGTTGCATTAATTTACTTTGTCACTTATTAAGTTTTACCTTTGAGGTATTGATATATACTTGTATGTACAAGGATACTTTATTTTGAAGGTCCATGTAAATACTTAGCGCATTTTCTATGTGTGTCACACCTGAAGGGTCCTCGCAAATCACAGCTTATTTTGTAAATATGCGTCTTTAGTGCTCATTTCAAGACACTCAGACTTTTTACCTTCCTCACATTCGATGGTAGTTGGTTGGGCCCACAAACCGTCAAGCACGAACCCCAAAATTAGTGTGTGTCTGACGGTGGGGCTGGACCAAGTTAACCACCCTATCCCCTGCAGATCTGAGCGTCTGACGCATTTTAAACAATAATATACACTTTTTTTTTTAATTTCGCATAATAATGTCGAGTTATTCGATATTCGATTAAACGGTATTCGACTATTCGCTATAAACACTATTCGCGGCATCTCTAGCCACAACAAAACCTTATTCGGTACTCCCAAATACGTTTACACTCAACAAAAAATCTATGTAAGCTAAAGCACTCACTAGAGGTGCTCTTTTATATTTCATACATTTTTTTGTACCCGCTATAGTCATGTTTGAAATAAAACTTTTCCACTCGTGATATTGTAGTCCGAACACGACACATAATCAAGTACTTCTTTACTTGGATGTGTAAAGCAGGTACTCTAGTTGAAAGTTGAAAATATCAACTTTCACGAAAGAACCACCAATTACCATTTATATTTCATTTCGTATTATTCAAATTCAGTTTCGGTTTTTTGTTCACGCGTAGTCTACCTGGTTTTAAATTTAAAACTAATGACAACTTCTTCTTTTTCCTGATATTGTTACGAACTATGAATTTGTGTGTACATGTACCTAGGCACGTAGCTTGCTGGTGTGCGTAATTGGAATAGTGTTGAACAGCTAGTATATGGATGATAGTACCCGTAGTAGTAGCTCTGTACCCGTAGTACGAGTTTTTTCACAATACTCGAAGTACTCAAAGAAATAAGTTTCGAAACTTTTTTTGCCAGAGGTGCTTTTCAAGTTCACATATATTTTTCTCGATATCAATACTTCGAGTATTGTGAAAAAACTCGTCCCACGGGTACAGGTATAATCCACTATGAGTATTAGTACGTGAGCCTAAGCACGCTGGATGGTGTGTGTGTGTCGAAAAATCTCACACACGCAAGAATCGTCTCTTTCGTACCTATATATACGAACAAGGTTTCTGCGGAGAGCCAAGTCGCTTGAAACATTGTGACGCGATTTTGATATATGCAGAGTAAGAAAAGTAATCAGTACATTGTGAACCGATATTGTGCAAAATAAATCTTGTTAAATAAAATCACATTATATGCATTTTCACAAGCAGACACGTATAAGTCGGCGCTTAAACATGCAAAAAAATACAAAAACCAAGAAAAAGAAAGGTCGCTGCTATAATTTTATTCATTTCTAAATACATATTTATTACTCGTCGATTTTTCCCATACAAAATGTAGATAGGGGTCAAAGAGAAATATATTCAAAACAAAAACGCCGAAATATGCTGGCCCATTTTCCCTATTTCAGGGTATAAAATTTTGATTGATGGCAGGGCCTAAAGCCGAGACCCTTTGGCACCCCTCGGATAGTACCCAGATGGCCTAAAGGGGAGGCGAAACGTCCCACCCCACCCGACCCCCAAGAAAAATTCCAATATTTCAAAATACGGCATCCAAATAAGATAAAAGATGCCAGGTGGAATAAAAAAACTTGTTCTGTTGTTTGTGTTTTCTTAAGAAAGAAAAAGTGGAGAAGAATGTAATTCATAATCTTATTTCGTTCTGCCTTAGGAACATGTAGACCGGTTCATAGTCTAGTGGTACCACTTCGGACTCGTAAATGGAAGGTCGTGAGTTCACTTTGCCAATGTTACTCATATTACAGGGAAGATCAGCAAAAGTGGCAGGTTTTGTCTAATTTGGGTTTTGAATATTTATTTTGTGAGTACACAGTTCCTTGACTAATAGTTTGGTATGAGATTGATCCCTCATGCTGTAAAAACTTGAAAACAAAAAGATTTTGCGTGTTTTTTCATCTTAAGTTTTAAGTTTTCATAAAAAATATTAATACTACAATATCTCAGGTATGGGTACCTGTAACAATTCAGTATTTCCCGACCCCTCCACACAAGCAGGAGTACGATAACAGTATTTTCAAAATTTCAACCCCTTTCAGTTTTTTTTCACACGCCGGCAGGGGTTTTCAATCGGACCCTTAATGCAAACCATCTGGCTCTCATAATTTCAAATTGAACGACCCGAAAGAAGATTAAAAATGCTGGAAGTACGTACCTGAAATTTTTGGCTATTTTGAAAATTCTAATTTTCTTTTTCAGTGCCCATTCGCCACATTAAAGGTTAAAAATGAATAAGTGCTGATTCACTGATTTTAGAAATGGTAGATAAAATATTTAATTGAGTGTAACTTCTCATTGTAAGTGAACTAATTATAAGGCAGTGTTCATGTCTACAGGATTTTCACACATTTTTGTGTTTTCTCT
The DNA here is from genome assembly GCA_951799405.1 of Agapetus fuscipes. Lineage (NCBI taxonomy): Eukaryota > Metazoa > Arthropoda > Insecta > Trichoptera > Glossosomatidae > Agapetus > Agapetus fuscipes. Next base: position 12,971,861 of record OX637345.1, read on the forward strand.
CGTACAAAATAGGAAAAAATGTGCATTTATCTGAGAAACCTGTGTTAGCTTAATATGACACTTATTCAGTTTTACCTTTAAGGCACCGATAAACTCATTCGGGGCTATTCTTAGACATTTTAGTCGTCAGTTGAGCCACGCTTTGACAAACTAATGATGCCTGGGCTGGAAGTTTCATCACCACTGTCATTCTAGCCTACCGAATTTTGATAATATTTGTTTGTAGATTAATCATCTGTTCACTTGCGGCCATCTTGGATTGACAGGTCTTCATACAAATGCATCATTAGTTTGTCAAAGCGTGGGCTCAACGGACGACTAAAATGTCTAAGAATAACACCGTTTGTTCCTTGGCTTATAAGTGGATATGAGATTGAACTCCCTTGCTTTATTTTTTTTTCACCCATCAAATGTCACCACTGTTAAAAGGGAAGGCGACAAAAATTGCAGGGCTTATGTTCACTTGAGATTTGGTTTTTGTTTTCAAAGAAATATAAAGCAACACACGTTTTTCTGAATTCAAAACACTGCTTAGTTTCATTTAAAAAATTACAAGCGTTTTCGGTCCTCAGACAAAAAGAGGTTTTTTTTTTTAAGTTTTTTTTTAAAGAATTATTAAGTTATCATTACGTTTGATAAAGCAATTCCACAAGTTCTTAGTAGACCTACTTTTTTATTAATAAAATAAAAATATTCACCTGCGGGTTGTGCTCTGATAAATTGTACTCACCCCGTATCTTGTATTTTGTATTTTGAAAAAAAAAAAAACACATTGTTAATATAGCCCTTTCTTTTCTAATATCTTATTTCACCCTTTTCTCCCAAAATCTGCCAAATAAACCATCCTCCGCCTGCGCTCTCAGGTTCGCTAAATGGGCAGGGTCGTAACATTTTATCGCGCACCCCGAGACTCAGGGTTCGATTCCCATCGGGGGTAATTTTTCACACAAAACAGACGCTTTATGAAAATTATTATAATGAGGTGAAATATAAATTGTTGAAATAATAACGTACACTCAGATCCACCCTTGTTTTTTATTCATGAGCCGTTTAGAACTAAAGACGTTAATCTAGGATTTTTTTTTTTTAAATATTGTTAAATGTTTTAGAGGGATTTGTTACATTTTTTGTATAGGAAAGTATTGACTTTTTTTGGATAGATTACTTTTGTTGTTTTTAAAGACTTATTTTTTGTATTCCTTGACTTAAAAGTTGGTATGAGACTGACCACCCATACTGTAAAAAATGGTTCACTTTGCCAATGTCACCCCTGTGTCAGGGTAGGTCGGCAAAAGTTGTAGGGTGTACATCTATTTGAGGTTTGGATTTTATTTGTAAGTACCCATTACCTACCTAAGAATCTTTTTTCTTTTTAAGAAATCCTGTGCGGGAGACTCCCTAAATTCTAGAGACTCTAGGGGTCTATGACACTTGTTGTAGTGCCGCAGAGGTGAACGAGCTTGGTCGTCGCTACAAAGCGTCAATACTCAAGCAAGACCCAGTTGCTGTAAGGCTGGATGGACCTTTGGTGACCGGTCATTGGTAAAGGTTTATGAATTTTTCAACCCAGCGAAGAGCAAATTTAAAAATATAAATATTTTTTCTATTTATAGGTATATTTTTTGTGCTCCGCTGGGATTCGAACCCACAACCTTCCCATTCAGGGTCCGCAGTGTTACTACTGAGCTACGGACCGGTCAATAAAAGAATCTATTCATATCTAGAGATTTAGTAGACTTATTATTAAACTAACACGGACAAACCAAACATAACTACCTACATACATCTCGCATATTCGTATAAAAAATATAAACATATGAAAATACAGGGAATCATTTTCGCTTCATTTTTATGTCCGGTCCGTAGTCCAGTGACAACACTTTGGACTCGTAAATGGAAGGCTGTGGGTTCGATTTCCGGTGGAGCACAAAAAATATACCATTTATATTTTCAAATTTGCTCTTCGCTGGGTTGAAAAATTCATAAACCTTTACCAATGACAAGTCACCAAAGGTCCATCCAGCCTTACAGCAACTGGGTCTTGTTTGAGTATTGGCGCTCTGTAGCGACGACGAAGCTCGTAAACACCTCTGTGGAACTACAGCAAGTGTCATAAACCCCTAGAGTCTCTGAAATCTAAGGAGTCTCCCGCACAGGATTTCTTAAAAAAAAAGTTTTTATCTCTTTTCCAAAAACAACCCTAGTTTTCCGCTTTTGGTTCTATGCGACTCACATCAAGCTAGCATCTTAAATATTTCTTATCCTTCGAAGGTTTCTTGTCTTATAAGTTGGTATGAGGCTGACCACCCGTACTTACTGTATAAATTAGTTCACTTTGCCAATGATAGGAGAACGCTCAGCCTTGCCTGGAGGGAAGAGATGAAATAAACTGGTCCCCGGAGATCAACAGGTAGTCACCAGCCCGTCTGTCAAACGTGAAGACTTGTTCCAACTCCTTCCAATTTAACATCGAAATATCACGTATCATACACAAACTGACACGTGTAAGTTCGCGCTTCCATATCGATACCCTAGTTTAGGGGTCGGCAACCTTTTGAATCGGAAGAGCTAAAAATTACGATTTATAAAATTTCAAAGTTTGTAAAGAGCCACAATATTTTCTTACTTACTTACTTCCGATGGCCGAACAGTCCTTGTAGGACCTTTGCCTCCGAAACAATAGATCTCCAAGCCTTTCTATCCTCAGCAATGGACTGCCAGTCGTCTTTAGCATTGAGCTCCTCCAGATCTCGGTTGATGTTATCTAATAATCTTTGTCTTGGTCTGCCTAACGGTCTCCTGCCCTCGGGTATACCCTGCAGAATACCTTTAGTGGCCCTTTCTTCTCCGGATCTAACGACGTGGCCAATCCATGCCAATCTTCGGGATCTGATTTCACTTGTGATGAAAGGTTGTTTAGTTGTGGAGCGAATTTCTTCATTACTTTTAAGCCTCCAGGTTCCTTCTGCAATACCCGGTCGTGGACCCAATATTTTTCTTAGAATACTATTTTCAAAAGACAGATATCTTTGTTGGTCGTTTAGGGTCATACACCAAGATTCCGAACCATAGATGACCACAATATTTTCTTGCCAACAATAAATATCGTCTAAGGGGGGGATTTTGTGTTTTCTTTTGTTTTGATCTTCTTTTGATGAAATAACTAAATTTGCGTATGGAACTGAAGAGCCGCAGCTTTACACCAAAAGAGCCGCATGTGGCTCGCGAGCCGCAGGTTGCCGACCCCTGGCCTAGTTCCATAGTGGTATATATCTCAAAAAACATAGTTTCGAGATAAACGACTTTTGGAAAAAACCTTTAAAGTCTACTACTTTGCCATTTCTTTGAGCATTCGTACCAAAGTTTGAATTTAGTCAGTAATCATAGCTGAAATTTTAGAAATATATAATTTAATACTCTCGTTTCCAATGCGCACCAAAGCAACGTATAACGATGTGGAATAGAGAAGCTTATTTGAAAAAATAGGTTCTATGGAGATACTGTGTTTTGGACAGGACATTCGAATTTTGACTTGGCTCTCTATGGAACTAATAATGCAACTGCATCTAAGCTACACATATACATAGAATAACATCTTGCTTGCGTTATCCCCGAAGGGGTTGCATGTTGCGATTCGGGACCTATTTATTTGTACAGGTAAGGGGGCCGGCATCAAACCAGCCACTTTCAGTTGAAGTGGGAGTTTCACAGCTCCCGGGGGGGCTGGTTCTCATTTCTTGTGAAGCCTGAGTAAACCTTGAGATCGAACCCTTGCTCTCGGCATGGAATGCAAGCATTCTACCAATTGAGCTTTCGACCTTTTTACGAGCTTGGTCGTCGTCGCTACGAAGCGCCAATTCTGAAGCAAGACCCAGTTGCTGTAAGGCTGGATGGACTTTTGGTGACCGGTCATTGGTAAAGGTTTATGAATTTTTCAACCCAGCGAAGAGCAAATTTGAAAATATAAATGGTATATTTTTTGTGCTCCGCTGGGACTCAAGCCCACAACCTTCCCATTCAGAGTCCGGAACTAATAAAATATGTAATTCTGCGTATTTTCTCATATTTATATCATTTTTGGCCAAATTTTGAGATATACCACTATGGAACTGGGGTATCGATAAATGTGTCCTTACAATTCAAATCTAAACTACAAACCATAGCTCCTGCGAGTTTTGCAGACCTTTCCTGAAACATGGGTGACGTTAGCCAAGTTAACCATTTCTTACAGCATGACTCATACCAACTTTAGAAACATAATCAACTTTAAAAATAAATATAAATAGTTTTTAGTTAAGAAAAAAAAATGTTACACGTCTATGTAACTAAGGCCGTTTGTAACCAAACATATAGTATGCCTTCACCTGAGCGATCCGGCCGTGTAACGTCATAAAGTTTTTGTTAAATGTGTTTACATTATTTATTTTACAATCCGGATCGATAGCTCGGTTGGTAGAGTGCTTGCATTCCATGCCGTGAGCCCGGGTTCGAATCCCACTGAGGGTGTCAGAAATGATTTCCCGTTTCGGTGTGTGTTTCAAACGCAACGCAAAAACATATAGTGTAACTTCTTGCCGCGTTATCCCCGAAGGGGTCGCATGTGGAGAGTTGAACCTATTTATTTTTACAGGTAAGGGGGCCGGCCTTACACCAACCAAAACCATTCGGGATAACACGGAAAAAAGTTACGCTATCTGTGTAGCGTAGTTGCGTATTTTAATAAATAGCTGAATGATTGTTATGCGTGTATTCGATTGGTAGGCATGGAAAGCGATCGCATTCCAAATTCAAAAGCGTGCCATAGACTATACGCGGGGGCAGAGGCGAAAAGGCGGGAAGATATAAAAAATGGCTGCCCCGCGTCGTAAAGAGGCACATCTTATTACTATCATTTTTTTCTTCGCCTTCTTCCAATCAGACCCATTCCTGCTCCCCAACCCTTGTCTTCTTTTTTCCAAAAAATATTGCATCTTTCCAAAATCTTTTCTTTCGATTTTGTCTGTTACTGTTGCTGTATCCTGCCACCGTTAATAAATAAAATAATATAAGGATGATTTATTTGGTGAGTGCTGTTTTTGTGTGATCACACCTTTAGAGACCTCCCGCGAGCTTGGTCGTCACTGTAGGAAGCACCAATTCTCAAGCAACTCCCAGTTGCTGTAAGGCTGGATGGACCTTTAGTGACCGTTTTTTCACCAAGCAAAGAGAATACTTGAAAATACAAATGGTATATTTTTGTACTCCGCTGGGATTTAAGCCTACAACCTTCCACTTACGAGTCAGGAGTGTTAACCACTAGACTCCCGCGCAAGATTTCTAAGAAAAAAAATACAAGAAAAGAAAACACAGCCTGTACCGGCCATAAAACCGGATTGTATATCGGAAATCCTTTCACTAGTAGTCAGAACCACATTTTTTATAATCACCTTATAGAATTTTTTTCCTGGTATACTGAGTACACTGATTGGTCTGAAGTTCTGAAATATTTTTTCCCATTAACCTTTGTAAATGGGAACAATGACTGCCTTCCTCCAGTCCATCAGTACCACTCCGGCATTCACACAAAGCTTACATAATTCATACATCCAATCTATCACACATTCACTTCCTGCTTTCAACATTTCACCATTTATTCCATCAAACCCAGCAGACATCCCGTTCTTCAGACGTGCAATAGACACTTTCTTTTCTTCTTTCAAAATCTTCAAGACATTCTTTTCTTCTATCTGTCCATAAATTCTGCTTTCACCCTGGTCAAAACTTAAAAAAAAAAGTCTCCTGACGCTTTAAATAATCTACTCGAGTATTTTTATTGTAATAAGTTAAGTACGGCTTCAACTATTTACCTCTATTGAGGTTTCGCCGCTGTTTGTTAGAACTTCTTTTGTTAGTTGGACATTTTGCATAGAAATATGTGTGTTTCGCATAATAAGGTTATATGTCACGGAAACTGCCGCATTTAAATACTGTATGGGATGTTTTATATGTTCGTTTCATTATTTCTGTACCATTTTTATTTCCACTAGTGCATACAGGTTATATATATGTAGGTATGTAATGTATGTACCTACATCCAAAACTTCGCTTCTAGTGTGTGTATTTTTTTTTCATTTTATAATCTAGGTATGAATATGTATTTTAAATATAAATAAGCCAAATGGCTCAATGGTGAAGTGAATGCTATTTAAATATGAAGCTTGTTTATGCATTGTCGACAAAATATCGCGTAAATTACCTGACGTTGCGTAAATTAGTCGCTGGGATGGTCTAGGGTACAACGCGTCGGCGCTCGAATTTGCGTTATAGACACTAACGCTGGTTCGAACCCCGCCTGCGTCAAGTCTTATCGACAATTACTTTGACCCTGGTTCAGCAGATGCCATTGAGTAGTTATTAGTTAAAATATAAAATGACAAATTATTCTATTATCCAGGGTTTTAGCAGTTACTTCGTGAAAGTTCATCTTTACAATTTTTTTAAAATAAAAAACTTTTTGTAAATTCACCGTGAGTATTTATTTTTTAATACACGACTAGTTTCGGTAGAGCAGTATCCACTATCGACAGGTGCTAACTTAAAACGTTTAACCCCGCCGGGTGACGTCACAATATTATCCCGGTCAAATCATGTGCTAAATTAATTATAGTAATTTTTTTTTTGAAGATTTGTGATTTTTTTTTCTGGATGTTAAAATTTTTTAATGTCAACAAATGGAACAATTAGTAATTACATTCGCAACAGTCTTAAATTTTTTTTTTTTGTCAAGTACTTATAAAACAAATAGCTCGTTTTCAATGTACTTGCAAAAATTGTAATAAAGACATTTTTGCCGTCTTTTTTTGGCAGGAGATAACAGAAGCGGTCGCGCGGTTATGATTTAAGAGAAATTTCCGAGATAGGAATCTTGGAGATTGCCCGCCCCGAGCGACGCTCTCCAAGAGACAATTTAAAGACAAAAAGAAAAAAATATCATGTACAAAATTGTACATAGGTGGTTATGCTTGCCGTGCGATGCTTTCATAGGAATACACGCAGTTCATTAAATCAGGGATCAAAAAACTTTTTTGCAGAGATAAAATTTTATTTTTCATTCGCAAAACTTACCCTTGTCCTACTCAAACCCGAAATCAATAGCTCCTTCCTTTCATTGTCTCGACAAAAAGCCAACGCAACACACAACACAGCACTCACTACGCAGCTAACAGTCCTGCTACAAAGCATCCGGACATCAAACTTTACCAACACCTCTACGGCACTACAACAAGTGTCATATACCCCTAGTGTCTCTGAAATCTAGGGAGTCCACCGCACACGATTCTTTCAAAAAAGAATTTAGATTAAAAGAAAAAAAGTAGAGATACCTATTCGATTATTTATAATTTATTTGTATTCAAATTCTTGTTGAGTAACCTAACTTAATATTATACATTGAATATTTATGTTCCTTACAGAATTTGCAATAAGAAAATGGATATATTTACTTTATCTCCAATTGCAATGCTCAGTTTCTTTTGTCGGTACTAAATATCCGTAAAAGCAGACGTAAGAAAGGAGATGAATGGATTATTGCTACTTTGAATGTAAGAGGTATGAAAAATAAGGAAGAAGAACTATTGAAAGAGATGAATGAGAGAAAAATTAAAATTTTATGTGTGACCGAAACTAAAATGAAAGGTGAAGGAGAGAAAGTTATGAGTAATGGAAATTTGTTCATTTACTCAGGTGTGAAAGATGGATGTCCTAGACAGGGTGTTGGTGTGATTTTTAGTGAATGTGTGAAGAGCTATATCAGGAATTATGAATGGATCTCCCCTAGGATTCTCCTAGTAAGGATCAAGTACGATAGAACGAATTTTCTACTGATAGCATGCTATGCGCCAGTAGATTCAGAATGTATGGAGATTAAGAATGAATTCTGGGATATGCTTGACGATAAAATCAGAATGAAAGACAAAGAAGAAAAGGTGATTCTGCTTGGTGACATGAACGGATGGGTGGGTAGAAGAAAGGAAGAGTATGAAAGGGTAATAGGACCAAACGGAAGGGGTGTCATCAATGGCAGTGGGAGACGGCTTGTTGACGTGTGTGTGGAGCATGATATGTTTGTATCAAATACTTGGTATAAGCATAAAGACGTGCACACATACACGTGGTATGGGCCAAATACTCGCACAGTCATTGACTACATATGTATGGAAGAATGTATGAGAGGTGCCATAAGAGATGTCAGAGTCTACCAAGGTATATCCGTGGGCTCAGACCATCATCTCTTGTGTGCAAAAGTAATGATAGGCGAAGTAAAAGATAGGAAAAGATCGAAAGTGATTAAGATGAAAAGAGTGAAAGTGGAAAAATTAGATGATGAAAATGTCAGGAATGATTTTGAAGCTGAAATAAGCCAGATTTTGAAATCGGATGAATGCAAGGAACTTGTGAAGAATGCATGTGTAGAAAAAATGTGGAAAACATTTAAAACATGTTTGGTCGAAAGCGCAAAGAGAGTATGCGGTGAAGTTACGATTGGGCATAGAAAAGGCAATGAATGGTGGAATGATAGGGTTAAACAAGCAGTGAAAGAGAAGAAAGAGAGTTATTTAAAATGGATTAATGACAGAAAGAATAAAGTGTTAGAGACTGAATACAAGGCGAAAAAATGGCTAGCGAAGAATGAAGTTCAAATGAGTAAGAGAAGAATGGAAGAAAAATTGAGTGAAAGAGCACAGAATGACTTCTCTGACAATAAAAAGATGTTCTGGAGCTGGGTGAGACAAAACAACGACAGTTGTAGGTCCACAACTCCGGGAATCAAAAATGTAAGCGGAGACATTCTGTGGAATAAAGACGATGTAAAAAAGAGATGGAAAGAATATTTTAATGAGGTTTTTGGTGAAGAAGAATGTGATTTAACTGTGAAAAGAGATTATGATGAGGGCAATGTTTTGAAAATATCGAAAGAAGAAGTAAGAAAGGTCATAAAGGAATTAAAGAATGGGAAAGCTGCAAGTGTGGATGGTGTGAGACCTGAGATGATGAAAGCGGGAGGAGAATGTGTAATTGAATGGATGAAAGAGCTTTGCGAATTGTGTGTTAGTGTCAAGGAGGTTCCATCGGACTGGAGAGAGGCGGTCATTGTGCCAATCTACAAAGGTAAAGGTGACAAAAAAGACTGCCGTAACTTCAGACCGATTAGCCTTCTTAGTGTGCCAGGTAAAGTGCTATGCAAGATTCTTATCCATAGGGTAAGATTATCCACCCAGGAGAGGGTCTCAGATATACAATCTGGCTTTATGCCGGAAAGAGGTTGCGTAGACCAGATATTCGCGCTTCGACAGATCGTCGAAAAACAGCTAGCCGTAAATAAAAAGGTCTACGCGGCTTTCGTAGATCTTGAGAAAGCCTTCGACTCGGTGGATAGAAGTATGATGTGGTGTGTGCTTGAGAGGTATGGTGTGAATAAAGCACTTCTGAACGCGATACGCGCCATCTATCTAAATAGCAGGGCGTGTGTCAGGGTGGATGGAGAATACAGCGAGTATTTTAATGTGTACAAGGGTGTGAGACAGGGTTGCATAATGAGCCCGTGGTTATTCAATATAATTATGGATCATTGTGTTAAACAAGCGAATCTGGAAGGGCATGGCATACAGATTGGAGAGAGAAAAGTAGGAGTTCTGCTTTATGCTGATGATGCAGTACTAATTGCTGATTCAGCAGCAGAGCTTCAGGCAATGCTCTCTAGTCTGAACCATGCTCTGTGTGTGAACAAGTTGAAAATTAATGCAAGTAAGACGAAAGTACTGATTTTTGACAGAACGGATGAAAATGAAGAGTGCACGTTTTTGTTGAATGGTACGAAAGTTGAAGTTGTGGATGAATTTAGATACTTGGGAAGTATGTTTGAAAAGAATGGAAAGATGACAAGAGAACTTGAGAATAGGGTGTGCAAGGGAAAACAAGTGGTCGGTGCAATAGGAAGAATAGCAAAGAACAAGCGATTGACGATGGATCTGAGAATGGCGGTACACAATGGCATATTGTTACCGACTTTGTTGTATGGAAGTGAAGCATGGACAGTGAACGATAGCGAAATGAGTAAAGTATGTACGGTGGAAATGAAGCATCTGAGAAGCATGACAGGAAAAACTCTGAGGGATAGAGTTAGGAATGAATGGGTAAAAAAAGAATGTAATTTGAAAGAGGATGTGAAAGTTAAGGTACAAAAGAATGTGATGAGATGGTTTGGACATGTGGAAAGAATGAATGATGATAGACTGACAAAGTATGTATACAAAGAAAGTGTGAAAGGAAAAAGAGGGAAGGGACGACCGAGAAAAGTATGGAGTGATCAGATTGAGGAGATTGTGAAAGAATGGGATATACAAAGTGAGCGTAAAAGAAGAAAATGCATGAAAAAGGTGATGGATATGAATGAATTGAAAGAGGTATGTAAGGATAGGAAAAAATGGAGGCAACTCTGCAGAGGCTCTGGCCACCCCTAGCGGAATGGCGACAGAGTTACAGTTACAGTTTACAGTTACAGTTACAGTTACAGTTACAGTTACAGTAAATATCCTCACTTATACCTCCTCCTCTCGTCACAACAAGGGCAACTCGTAGAACGGCTCACATTCATCCCTTTGCAGTCGATATCAAAACTATGAGAACTTGGTGTTTTCACGACTCATTATTTTGCCAAACTTTCCTTGTTCGCATCCATTTTGACTTTGTTCTATTCAAAACCAATATCAATCCTCACATTCCTTCAGTGTTTCAAAGCAAAGGAAACGTAACACAAAACACAACATTAAGCAGCTAGTACCCTTGCTATTAAAAATCAGGAAATCAACCGCCAGCTTACCAAAACCTGTGCTGCACTCCAACAAGTGTCAAAGATTTACTGAAATGTACGAAGTATCTAGCATAGGATTAAAAAAAAAATATGGTTCAACACTCTTAATCGGTGTAATGGCCGAAGGATCAAGTGGCTGATCTTTCTAGCGTTTTTGGAATAAAATAACGTTAGTTCGATCCCCGCTTGGGTCATTTGACCATAACTTTAATCCTGGTTCAACAGATGCCATTGGGTAATTAAGTAATTATTAATTAATAATTCATTAAAATATACAATAATGCCTTATTAATAGATGATATTAATACCTACTTCTGGCCAGGCATAAAAGGTTGGTAAATTGCATTCCTCTTCACAAATCTATTTTTAAAAAAGCACCAAGTTCCTGTTTCGAGCCGCAGCATCAAAGATCACAAGTATCCATAATAATCACCGATTTTTGATAGAAGTGGCACCAAAAGATGAAGAATAAGGGGAGATAAACAAATCTAAAATATATAAATAAATGAATTCACCCCAAATATAAATTAAATGAAGAGGCAAACAAATTATTTCTCCCCTCCAACCCCTTCTCTGCCACCGCCCCCACCCCCTGCGTCTCTCGCAGTTAATTTTGTTTTGTAATTAATCGGATAGACTTTTAAGATTTGTCTCTCGGGCGCGCAGGGGGTTAAATTTGTAATTAAGAAAGACAAAGATGGCGCCGAGATTTTGGAGGGAAAATATTTCCAAATAAATTTATTCGTTTTGTTTTTCCAAAAAAAAAAAAGTGTAGAAAACGTGGATCCTCTTACTTTTCTATTATGAATCAAAAGCGTTAATCACTAGACTAAGAGTAGCAGATGTATGTGGAGTGAATGTAAAAGAAGGAGATGTATGAAGTAAGTTATGAGTGAATAGAAAAAATCTTACTATTAACTTTAGTTATAATCTATAATCTAAGTTGCAAATATATGTTCACATTTAATATTCATATGAAGTGCATGCCCACAAATAGACACGTGTAAGTTTACGCTTACAAATGCTTGCATGTGTAACAACAAAATAAAATCCAAACCTCAAATGAACATAAGCCCTGCAACTCTTGCCGACCTTTTCTGAAACAAGGGTCACATTGTTTTTTTACAGTATGGGTGGTCAGCCTCATACCAACCTTAAGTCAAAGAAGTAATGGACTTGTAATGAATATTTCATTTCTCGGTAGGAAAACATTCGCCGATTATGAAACGAGGGTCCTGAGCAATTTATACCAAAATATTAGTTAGCCCTAGCAACCTGTATATATTTTTGTCTTTGGAATATATGTGCTGACTCCTCTGAAGGCTTGGACTCTACCCGTACGGATGTTCAAAATTTGAATTTTCCTCTTTGGAAAAACGTTATTGTTTTGTTAGTAGGTTGCTTTATTAACAAGTTCCTGGTATGAGGCTGACCACCCATGCTGTAAAAACTTGATTCACACTTGCCAATGCCACAATGGTTTCAGAGAAAGGCGGCAGGAGTTGCAAGTTTATGTTCATGTAAGTTTTTTTTTTTAACTACACATGCTGCTTGTTTACGCACGTACCTACACATGTCTGCTTGCGGCGTGCACTTAATATTCGCCTTTAATGTTAATATTACATCTTTGCAACTAAGATTAAAATTGATCCTTAGTAACCAAAACCAAATATTATTTAGCCTTTGCCGTAGCAACCCAGCAGTATTACATCACAACTTTGTTTTGCGTTGATTTTGAGATTTTTATGAATCTCTGGCCACCCCTAGTGGTACAGTAGAAGAGTTACAGTCGAAATACAAAGCTTCTCAAACTTTTCAGTTGGCAGCACTGCTTGAATAAACAAAAACTTAATTATCTCTCAAATAAATTACAATATCAAAAAGTTGGCAACGGAAATTTTATGATTGATGGACCAACAAACTCCGCAAACTTTCATACTTGGATAATTATCAAAGTTGCAAAAAAAATACAAGTACCTACAAAACAAATTTAGACGATCTCTAAAATTTGTTTCCCACGGAAAAGGTGTTTTTAAATAGAAAATAAACAGGTAATTGCTAACGGTTTGTGTATCCTATAATCTATGATTTTATTTGCAAATTTACATTAACATTTGAGATTCATATTAAATGCATGCTCACAAGCAGACACGTGCCAGTTCTTATAAAATACTGTTTGTGCACTCAGAATTAATACCCCAATCTTAAAAAGTGTACGCACTGCAACTTTTGCCGACCTTCCTTGATAGAGAGGTGACATTTGCAAAGGAAAGCTTTTTTCAGTATGAGTGGTAAGTCTCATACCAATTTATAAGTAAACACTGAAAACTCATTCATGTAACGAAATCTTCTTCTTCGTGTCAGCTTCCCACCGTATTGGCCCAGTAACGAGCAATGTCTACAGCTCTTTGGTTTCCCGCAAAGAGATCATCCATGGAGCAGCTTGTCGGACAAGAGGGACAACACCGCAGGTGCTCCATTGTTTGCTGAGCTCCACACTCACATAGTGTAGAGTCCTCCCGTCCCGTGAAACAATGTTAATTTTCACAATTTTTTATTTAAAAAGTAAGAAACGTTTTTGGTATTCAGATAATCGTCAGGCATAATTGACAGAATAAGTAGTGTTTCAGCAAATTGTGAGTAGGCTTTTTTGTCTATGGTTGTAAAGGCCGTTAAATTCTTCACTCTTTTAGCCAATTATTAGCCTTGTCTTTTCTTACCTACTCACCTTGTGACAACAAAAGTGTGTCAGTGCTTCCGTGATTGTTAATCTTCCGTGAGTGTGAAGAGACGTGTCTGGTCTTTTCGGTTGCAACACAAGCCCCGCGCGGTCGACAGGACAGGGAGAAACAATTAGAGAATATCATTCGGGAGATTGAGGTGAGTCCCATCATATTATTCCAGACTCATATCCTTGTTCCCTGATGGTCTGCGGCTTTGGCAGATTTGCCTGGGATCAGTTTGCTCAAGCGCTTATTAAATCTAGAAACAACACTCATTCTCATTTCTCTTCTTTGCACACGGTGGAGTCAAACTTGGCTCCGCAGAGTAGATCACTTGTACGGCGGACACGAAGTAAAGAGCACATTAATAAACCATTTAATTATTAAAACTATTTTATTAATTATTAACTAAAATAAATACTAGCATAAATATAATACATGGCCAACTAACATAAATATAATAGTATGTACTTGTCATAAACAGTACCCTTAGTACGAGTTGCAAAACTTGAGTAATGTAAAGTTTACGGCAATTATTAAAGAGTGATTTCCCACAAAATCTGCCGTTTTTGTTGGCATAAACTTGATTTTCTTCATCACTGTAACTCTTTTGCTAAGACCATAAAGTGTAAGAAAAAAAATCGGTAGATTTTGGGAGAAATCACTCTTTTATATTTTTTTTGTCAAGTTTTGCAACTCGTACTAAGGGTACAGCTGTGACACACAGTAGGTATCACGAGAAAAAAAATAAAATCAAAAGTACTACTATAATGTAAAAAACACATTTAGGTCCGCACTTAAATTGTCAATCTAAAAATGGTTATGTCACATGTCCGGGTTGCTAGGAATAAGGTTACAAAAATGTTTTATATTTTTAAAGTTTTGCGTATTGGCACTGCGAAAATTATTTCTTCAAAGAACTGTATTTGTTTTACTATTGGTTGCTAAGGGCCGCAGTCCAATTGATACAAGTGTGGCGTTTGCCAATTGAAAATAAAATAATAATATTAGGATGATTTATTTGGTGAGCGCTGTTTGTGTGTGTATCACACCTCAAGAGCCCTCTGCGAGCTTGGTCGTCGCTGTAGAAAGCGCCAATTTTCAAGCAAGACCCAGTTGTTGTAAGGTTGGATGGACCTTTCAGTGACCGGTCTTTGGTAAAGGTTTATGAATTGTTCAACCCAGCGAAGAGCACATTTGGAAATATAAATGGTATATTTTTGTGCTCCGCCGGGATTCGAATCCACAACCTTCCATTTACGAGTTCGAAGTGTTGCCACTGGACTACGGACCGGTCCAAGATGCCAACGACACACGGTATACCTGAGCGGTCACCCATCCAAGTACTATCCGCGCCCAATGTTGCTTAACTTCGGTGATCTATGGGAACAGGTGCTTTCGACATGGTAACGTCGCGTCGTTGACATTTGTATGGTGTTTTCACGACTCATTCCTTTGCTAAACTGCCCGCTTATGTAACGAGTTACCGATATCTGTGTTGCCACCACAATTCAACCCTGTCCTATTCAAAAACAGTATCAATCGCCACTTCCTTTCAGTGTCTCAAAACAAAGCCCACGTAACACACAACACAACACTACGCAGCTAACAGCCTGCTAAAAAGTAACAGGACATCAACCGCCACATCACCTCTGCGGCACTACAACAAGTGTCATTGACCCCTTAAACGCAACGCAACTAAGCTGCACATATAGTGTAACTTCTTTCCTACGTTATCGCCAAGGGGTCGCAACTGGCGATTCGGGACCTATTTATTTTTACGGGTAAGGGGGCCGGCCTCACAGCAACCACTTTCAGTTGAAGTGGGGGTTTCCTAGCTCCCAGCGTGGCTGGTTCTCATTTCTTGTGAAGGCTGAGTAAGCCTTGAGATCGAATCCTTGCTCTCGGCACGAAATGCAAGCATTCCACCAATTGAGCTATCGACCTTTTTTACGAGCTTGGTCGTCGTCGCTACAAAGCGCCAATTCTTGAGCAAGACCCAGTTGTTGTAAGGCTGGATGGACCTTTTAATTAACGGTCTTTAGTAAAGGTTTATGAATTTTTCAACCTAGCGAAGAGCAAATTTGAAAATATAAATGGTTTTTTTTTGTGCTCCGCCGGGATTCGAACCCACAACCTTCCATTTACGATCCCCAACTGAACTACGGACCGGTCTACCCTAGAGACTCTGAAATCTAGGGAGTTTTCAATACAGAAGTCTTTAGAAAAAATTGACTACAGATTCACACGTACATGAGTGTGTATTTTGAATGTAACTTACGTGTTTGCAACTTAGATTACAGATTGTATGGCATGATTTGTTTGGGCACAACGCCGCGCTGTGAGACTGTAATTTGCTGTGCAGGGAGTGAAGGCAAACGAGTATCGGAACTGGGCACCTCCGAAACACCCTGTACCTGCGAATAGAATACGGCGCGAGCATCCATGAACAACATTTTGGCAAAAAATACAACTGCAAAAAAAATTACATATGCTAGACTTAGACATCTATATTGTTAGGAGTTACGGGTTCAATTTAATAAAAACTAATTTGGTTCACACAATTTGTTTGAAGATTCCGTTCACATTTGGTTCGATTACAGAGTGACTTTTTTAGCTATTAAGATCGACGGCTTTGATAAGTCTTGGTCTTTTATAAAGCATGACATAAGGACGCATCTCGAAACACTGGGAACCGGAACATGCGCGACTCTCGATAGAACATTATATTTAGAACATTCGAGCGAATACTCACACCATCGAACATGCATCAAGAGACACAGACACACTTACACAAGTAAAAACTCAAATATGTACACGCAATCACACATTCATCACGATGTTAATAGAATAAATGAAAAAGTGTATTTTTTATAACACACAGAGTTTTATTTTCACAAATTGAGCATTTATTTCACACCAAGTACTTTTGACTTGCTTACCTCAATTTGAAGAAGACACTGAAGATGAAATGAATGCTCAAATTGTGAAAATAAAACTCTGTATTTTCAGTGTGTAAATACACAAACTCAAAAAGTTCTATCATTCAAAATCTAAGTTGCAAAGATAATCATAATGAGATTTAAGGCTCATATTGAGTGCATGCCAACGAGTAGACGCATGTTAGATCACGCTTACACATGCTGCATGTGTATTTACAAAATAAACCGAGCCTCACATGAACATAAACCCAAAAAAAAAAACATTTTGTTTCTTCGCTGGGTTAAAAAACGCATTTGTATCCATCAAAAACACGATCTCAAATAATTATCAAGTCTAGGGGCAACCAGGACACGCTTGCGAAATTGGCGCCAACTCGTCTCTCCAGTGCTTGTTTGGCTTATCTACCATTTGATTCAATCATGACCTTTCAATGACATTGTCTTCAGAATCCCATTCAACACTATCTGAGCTAAGAAAAAAACGTAAAACACGATAATGTGAGAGTTGTTTTTAATATTTCAAAATCGATTTCCAGCATTCTTAAGACACATTGGTCCAGTACACATACAAACATTGCTCATGTGAAATTACCTCTGATGGACATAAAAAAACAAGCACTTGCACACATAAGCACGGACATACATATGCTCTATTAAAAAATATAAATCTCAATAATGTTAATGTATAAACTAGATAATAGAATATATAGACACGTCACATACAACTCCTTAGGGGAATAACGCGGTAAGAAGTTGCACTATGTGCCCAACTTAGTTGCCACGTATCGGAACGCGCGCCGAATGTTTAGTATGCCTGTTTACAGGGTGATGCTACCCACTTAACAATAGCAAGCAACTGTTTTGTATTTATTATTTGGAGCCATTAATTACACGTTACGAGTGAGCTAAACACATACTGCTATAGAGGAAGACACGGCTAACTCGCAACACAGCTTACGACCAGGTTATAGAACTGCCTGTGACTGTTACCCTGTTCTCATTGCACTAGGGTTTCATTCCATAGTTACACGTTATTGGAAATTCGTATTTGGACAATACGGTTCACTTTTGCCAGTGCCACCCCGGTTTCAAGGAAAGGCGGCAGGATTTGCAGGGTTAATGTTCATGTGAGGTTTACTGTATTTGTATGCACACATGCAGAATGTGTGGGCGCGAACCTACATGTGCCTGTCTGTGGGCATGCATTTAATATGAGCCTTAAGAGGCCATTAATAAGAAAAAAATACCGGTGATTTTAAAAACATGTTTCTCATACATTCTGAAAAAATCGCGCGCATTTACTTATTGATTTTTGTCTAAATTGTAAAGTTAATTTTTTATGTTAACTTAAAAAAAAACGCTACAAAAAAATATTTAAAAAAACTCGTTTTTTTTCACATTTTGTGGTTTTGTACTTTGTAATATTTTTTCTTTATATGTAATTATAGAATGATGCTAATTGATAATTGATAATTGAAAACAATGCAATTTAGTTGAGATAATATAAACAGTTTTCGAGATAGTATGAAAAAACTGCAACTAATAAATTTATTAAATCTAGAAAACAGTTTTTAAAGCAAAAGTATATAATTTTTTCAACCAAGCGAAGAATATGTTTTAAAAATGGGTGCTGCGCCGAAAATTGAACTCACCACCTTCCAATCCCGAGTCCGAAATGTTAACGACTAGACTGCGGACCCGTAAAATACTTTTTTTGTTCAGTTTGACTACTTTGGTACTTTAACTTTTGGTCTATAATATAATCTTTAATCTGAGATGCAAAGATTATCATTTGAAATTAATATTAAATGCATGCTAGCAAACAGACACGTGTAAGTTCTCGCTTGCAAATGCTGCATGTGTACTTAAAAAAATAAAATCAAAACCTCAAATGAACGGTAGCCCTGCAACTTTGGTCCCTGAAACAGGAATGACACTGTCAAAGAGAACCTTTTATTACAGTTTGGGTGGTTAGGATCATACCAATCTGTAAGTCAATGTAGTGTATTTTTTTTCAACAATTCACTCGATTCAAAAAACCGCATTGGATCACAAGCAGTTGAGATTCTTAACCCTCTCTTGGACACTCCAGTCCGCCTCCTGTAGTCCGTTCTAGTATTTTAGCATAATACTATGTTGCACTACTGAGGGTTGAATTTACAGCGATCTGCCGCCTTTCTGTAAAACAACCAATAATAAAAGCCTAACAAAGCGCCTACAATAATCTTAAGGATGCAACTTAGATTATTCAAAATAAAATTATTCTACTCCTCCTTTACGAATGCAAAACCAGCCCCGTTGGTAGAATTGAAACTCCCACTTCAAGTGAAGTGATTGGTGTAAGGCTGCTCCCCTTACCTGTAAAAGTAAATGGGTTCCTTGTGACCACATGCGATTACTTTGGCGACAACGCGGTGAGAAGTAGCACTTTTTCATGCATCGCTTTGTTCCTTAACTTATAAATTGGCATGAGGCTGACCCCCCATACTGTAAAAAATGGTTCACTTTGCCAATGTGACCCTTGTTTCAGGGAAGGTCAGCAAGAGTTGCGATTTCCGCACGTAGCATGTGTAAGCGCGAACATTTTATTACACATATGTATATATATATATATTTTTCACATCAGAATCAAATCTATAATATAGTTGCAAAGATTAGCATACTTGTACAAAATGAACCAAACCTCACACGAACATAAACTTTGCAACTCCTGCCGCCTTTTCCTTTAGCTGGATTTAATAAAAGGAAGAAATGTGAGAATAAAATATGAAAAATGATTTTCTCGAGTTGGTTAATATAATACAGGCTGGCTCAAGAAGAGTGACGCGTTATTTTATTAATTATTTTTTTCTCGACAATTTGATCCGCTAGCTTAGTTCTATTATGACACAAGATTTCGTAGCTTTACTACATGATATCCGAAGATTTTTTATTGCAAAAAAGCTTTGCAGTGTCTGATTTCATAAAAAAAACTAAAACCTACTTCTTCAAGAACTGGATAAATGAATATTTTCAATAGAATAGTTCACGGAAAGTGGTCCCATCATATCGATACCTTAAAAGTTAAACTGAATTGAAACTAACTTGGGTTTTTGTGGATAAATGCACCTTGTTTATTTTTTTCTATGAGAGAAAACACTGTAGAAGTGTAAAAATCCTGTAGTTTAAAAGTTTTCATGAGCACTTCCTTGTTATTAGTTCACTTTCTATGAAAAGTTTCACCAATAAATTGGTTTCCCTTCGATAATAGTTGTTTTTCTTTTCGAAATACATGTCTGTCCTTTCGAATAGAGAACTCAGTACAAAAATATTACATTTGCAAAAATGGTATGCAGTTGGGTCCTATACGCCGAGGTAAAGGGCTCTTGAAGTGTGATACACACAAAAACAGCGCTCACCAAATAAATCATCCTAATATTATTATTATTATTATTAAAGAGCTTAAATACAGCTCTAAGTCCCTGAAAAATGTTCACGTGTTTAAACTGGTTTACAATCTGCAATTTTGATTTCGAGAATTTATATAGGCTAACTATAAGAATTTATATAGGCTAACTATAAGAATTTATATAGGCTAACTAATAAAGTTGCGTTTAACTGCCTTATACTATTAAAAAAAATAACATTTCACCTTTTTATATACACAGTAAATTCTTAGATGTGTATTTATTTCATTTTGTATCAAAATTCAAAGTTACTATTTCTAGTACAATTCGCAAGTGCAACAACAAAAAAAAAACAGAAAACTTGAAGAAATGTTTAAAGATCGTTTTAAATGAGGCAAAACATTTATCACTTTTGTGAATATTCCTTTTGGCGGCGAGGTAAGGGAAAAATAAGAAGAAAATAAAACAGAAACAAAAACAAAACAGCAAAACAATAAATCATAATATTACTTTCGGCTCAGTTGAATGCAGAGCTGGAAGAGGGGAACGTTCGGTTCTGTGTTTTTTTTTTATTTCATCTTCATTATTCTTCTTCTTATTATTTGTATTCCTTGACTTATAGGTTGGTATGAGGCTGACCCCCAATACTGCAAAAATGGTTCACTCTACACATTCAGCATTT
The DNA here is from genome assembly GCA_951799405.1 of Agapetus fuscipes. NCBI lineage: Eukaryota > Metazoa > Arthropoda > Insecta > Trichoptera > Glossosomatidae > Agapetus > Agapetus fuscipes. The sequence goes on from OX637345.1 coordinate 12,992,443, forward strand.
GGAAGCGCGAACTTACACATGTTAGTTTGTGGGCAAACATTTAATATGAGTTTTGATTGTTAATATATCTTTGCAAATTATGTAGATTACAGAGATTATAATAGATAAAAAGTCGGCAAGAGTTGCATTGATTATGATCCTTTGAAGCTTGAATATTATTGTAAGTACACATGCAGCAGGTTTAATCGTGAGCTTAAGCGTGCTTGTCACTTTTTCTTCATAAACCATTGTCAGTCTACTCTATTTCAGGACGTAAGCCTCCCCTACTGTGTTCACCAATCCTTGACCCTCTGTTTCTCTAATATCATCCAGCCTCACAGCTTACCTGGATTTCCTTATCCTTTATTGGACCACATTTCTCGGCCAGGTCGTGGCACTGTGCCAATTAAAAAGCACTCCACGCGTTGGACGACATCAGTGACCCCGGTGCGCTTGCGGATCTACTGGTCATGAACCATGTTCCTGAGGTTTTTTCCCAAAAACTTCCTTTCAGTGACTTTTTGGCAAATCCCCAGTCTATTATTCTTTTATTTATATGAATTTCATTCAAAAGTAAAATATTTTAATATTTTTTCAATTATAAATAATTATCAACCTGATAAAAAAAAACCAGCTCAGATGTCGACAATAAAGTTGACTCAACTCTGGGATCAGGTTTAAGGATCTTGGTTTCGAATAAAAACCGAAAAATAAACCGCCTTATTTATTCCAGTGAAAGGAAAAACAATGATTGTAAAAGATTGCACATTTTCTTCTCGTTTAGATAAATATTGTGAATTATCAAAAAAAAAAACATAAACACTATTTCATGAACCACATTTCGAACACCCAATACAATTTCATTGTTTTTATATTTTGAATTATAAAAGATGAAGAAAAAAACATTTTAGATTATTGTTTATCACAAAGCAACAGCTAACAAAAATAAAATAATGTATGAAGATCACTGCTTTCTATATTTTAATTTTAGACACTAACAAAAATATCTACAAACTAGATTTTCTTTAATTAAAGTGTAAAATTATTCATAGTATTTTTGGAATTAGCAAAATTTGTCATGTAATAACACAAATTCGATTACACTCATTTTTCTTTGAAGCCATCTAGCAGGTCTTTGAAATTTTCCGTGTAAAACGTGGCTTAGAATATAGCGTGTTGCTAGTACACTAAAAATGCAAATTTCTTTTCTGATTTATGGTAAATAACCTCTACTTTGACCGTATATTATTTTTTTAATGAAAGACTGTAAGAACACTGTTTTTTTTTGCTTTATTACACTACAATGGAACCTCGAGTGTAAAATTATAAGAATGAATCCATCAATTAAAAAAACACCTGTTCGAAATTTGAAGCAAAATAATATTAAAAACAATTGAAAAATAGACTAAAAAAATAGTTTGGCCACCGTTAATGAAAGAAATGTAGAACAACAGCCTAAGTTCCGTCTTCAATCACAATATCAAAGTTCTAACCAAATGATGCACATGTGTGACAATGAAAGTTATCGGTACTAATCGAGTATATAAGTAACACAGCGCAGCTTGATTGCTCAGTCTGCCGTCGGCGTTCATCCGAGTAACATCACACCAAAACATGCGATATCCAAAGCGTACAGATGTGGAGGTTTTACTCTATAAAACAGGTAGTAAATATTTTTAATTAATGCTCTTTTGACTTGTATTTAGCATGAAAGCGTATACTTTTCTTCGCATTTTTAATGTACATTAAATTTAAGGTCGTATATCGTTAGCACTAATCACAGGACAGGCCCATTGTATTAAAGAACAAATACATGTTTTGTCATACATTATTTTGAATGGAGTCAAAAAATCCTGGATGCCGGCACAGGTAGTCGCCCATAAAAAATATTCCAGATAATCAGGGGTTTTTATTTTACTGGATTGTGAAATAAACGTTTAACGAGATCTACTGACAGATGTGATAAATATTATATTTCAGTATGTATCGTTTTTTACATCTACCTTCAAAATATTGCATTGAAGTATAACTGTATATTCTGTCTCAAGTATAACAGTAAACTGTTGAATGGATGACAACGCCAGGACTCTGGTAGTTATATTCGTAACTAAGGTCATTAGCAACCAGTCTACCAATCACAAGTGCCTAGCAAACCACACAAATGACGTCATATTTCTACGCGATATGAACGGGTGGACTCCACAGTTAAAAAAAATAACTCTTCATTTTAATAAAAAGACTTGATGTAAAACTTGTGGCAAAAATGTGATGTCACTCAGCCAGGTTAGAGGCAAGACACAGAGCCATATTTTGAATACAATATTATGTAGGGAGTTGAAAAGTCACCTAAGAGACATGTACTGCATTAAGCATACATAACTCTCAACTGCATTCGATTTGTGATTCTGTAAAATAGAAAACTGATTATTTTTTAGTAAGGAACCTTCATACAGCCGAAAGATTTTTTTTATTGTCTCTAGTCCATTCAATTCAATAAACCTGTCTTCTTTTAACCCATTTGCGACCTTCAAAGGTCAAAAAGACCCAGGTTAAAGAGACGTCTTAAGGGAGGTTTTTTTTCCGTCAAGAAAAAGTTGAAGATGGAGGAGAAAGTTGCAAAGGAAATAAAAGTAGACGTGTGGTGATTCTGGATTAATAAATATGTAAATAAAGCGCAGGGAGCTGCTAGGCTCTGCTGCGGTAGGAATTGAAGATCCCCCAAGGTGGCATGCCTCACTATATGGTGCTACGATGCTACGCCGCTACAAGCCTGTCTAACGTGTAAGCTGATCCTCTACGACTGAATGTTAACGTACAAGATATTGTTACGAACTATGAGTTTGTGTGTACATGTATCTAGGTACGTGCGCCTAAGCACGATGGTGTGTGTAGAGTATGTGGAATAATCTAGAACATGCGAGAATTGTCTCTTTCGTACCTATATAAACGAGCCGCAATGGTGCGGAGGGGAGCGACGCTTGAAACATTGAGCCGCAAAATCGATTGAGACGAAAAGAAATCAATATATTGTAAACCGATATTGTATAAAATAAATAAATCGCAGATTCATTAAAAAGAACCAAATAAAATCATGACAATATTTATGAACAAAAACCAAAAAAAAACGCTTATTTGAATAGGAGTTTTCGGCTTACACAACTGGCTGTTGATACTGCAGAGTTGCTTTCCGGGATCTGTTGCCGTGGTCTATTGAAGCTGGAGCTTCCAGACGTTTCCGGAAGAAGCCTCTCATAGACAAGGGTGAAACGTCTGAAAGTTGCAATTCCGATAGACCATGGCAACAGATTCCGGAATACCACTCTTTACTCTAGTTCAATGGCTATAAGCATTATATTCAAGCTCTACTAAGATACACGGATAGTGTTACTTATTGCCACATTTTCCGCAAAGGGATTCGCATGTGGCTGGTGGAATATACTTATTTTTAGAGGTGAGGGCACTACAACCAGCATGCGACTCGTTTGAGGACAACATGGTTAGGAGTTGCTCTAAATCTGCAGTTTAGTTGCGTATAATTTCCGTTCCAGGCACATAGAGATCCAGGACCTCTACAATTCTTGTATTCGATCAAAGGTACACATTCTTTGTCGCAGGTCCAAGAAAAACTCAGCAATAAGATCTACATTTTCTAGTTTAAGCAGTCGTTACAGAAGCAAAGTATTTATTTATCTTAAAATTAAAACTAAATAAGTGACTTAGTTTAATAAAGCTAACAGGCTTTGTCGAAAATGGCCATTTTTTTATACTTTCCGCGAGAGAAAACACTAAAAACTGTGAAAATCCAGCAGTTAAAAAGTTTATCATGAGAACTTCCTTATGATAACTATGAGACTAAGAATTTTAGCCTTCATGCATAGCCGGCTGATGGTGCTGGAGAGATGCTTTGCGGGATCTGTTGCCGTGATCTGTGGGAGCTTGAGCTTCCGGAAGCTTTGATCATGTCTACGATGGGCTTCTTCAGCGTGAAAGTGCAATGATGAAGATGATCTTTGTTATGAGAAGTATCACCTAATAAAATGTTTTATCTACGATTTCTCAAATTAGTGAATCAGCACTAATTCAGTTTAACCTTTAAAGTGCCGATTTGATTTACGAAGAGAAAAAGTGTCTTCTTTGTTAACTGAAAAGATCGTATAACGGAACGTTCGTTATTTGTAAGTTTTCCATCCGTATGTAAACCAGTGATTCCCAAAGGCGCAGTGTCACCTGGCGTACAAACTTGTCGATATGAGTATCATACCCCCGCAGGGAGTGGGAATTTGAGAAGTGCGGATAATCAAATGAAGAAAAACGTCATAGACTACTATTATAAAGAACATGGTTCAATTTTTATTTTTATTTCTGTAACGACTTGATTCAGGTTATAATTATTATTTTCGGCGGGCAAACGTCAAACGTCTTTATGACTAGACCAAAAATAAAACATTTTTTCGCTTTGGTAACTGTTTTCTTTTACTGTTGTTTATTTTTTTTTTGTCATAATTATTTTCAAAAACCTGTAGCAAGCTAAATTTATCGCTACGTTTATAGTCTGAACATAGAATTTGCCAGTCTGTACACTTTTTCGTAAAATAAAAAAAAGGAAAGAGAAAAGGTAAGTAAAAAAATGAAAAATTTAATGTATCCGAATTTGAAATATAATCATAATTTCAATTGCAACGGTATATTAATTTTTAATGCATACACACACGTAAGCATCCATAATTTCACCCTTGTACATGCCATGTGCTTATTTACAAAATAAAAATAAAACGTGACTAAGCTACACATTTAGTGCTACTTCTTACAGCATTCTTCCCGAAGGGGTCAAACGCGACGAGTGAAACTTATTAATTTGTACAGGTTACGGGGCCAGCCTTACGCCAGCCATTTCAGTTAAAAATTTAAAATGAACGAAGACCCTGCAAATTTGCCGACCTTCCCCGAAACAAGGGTGACATTGGAAAAGAGAACCATTGCTTACATTATGTGTGGTCAGCCTCATAGTAAGGTAAAAGAAATAATAAATAAAACTTTACTAACAATGTTGCTTATAGCTTTTTCAATGCAAGCCTACTTCACATTTTGTTGGCGGCAGCTTATCATACACGTCGATTAAATGTAAGGTGACGTATGTGTGGCTGTGCCTGCAAGTACAATGCCATACTTGACACAAATCCAACATTTACCCCCCCCCCCTTTACCCCTCACTCAACCCCCCCCCCCCCCCCCCCACACCCCCTACCACCCACATCACACCCTTCTTTACACGGAGATGGAGCATACAATGTATGAAAATTATGAAGGAATATTGTAGTACCAAGGATTTCATAGAAATTATTACGAGAAAATGGAAAATGGATAATTATTAAGGATAATTAAGCTAAGAGCTAGTATGAAAAAGGTTATTATGACTCTGGATGAAATAAAAGATGTATGTAAGGATAGAAAAAATGGCGGTAAATCTGTAATGTTGGTGACTTGTTCTTTCATAATTTTAGGTAATTGATATACATATAGAATTTTATTAATTCTGTATGAGGCTGATCACCCATACTGTAACAAAATGGTTCACTTAGCTAATGTCACCCCTGTTTCAGGGAAGTTCGGAAACAATTTTAGGGCTTACACAGGGCGTGCACATGCTGAATGTGCAACAAAAAACAAATCTCGCAAAACACAACTAAGCTACATATAAAGTGTAACTTCTTGACTGCGTTATCCCCGAAGGGATCGCAGGCGATTCAGGACCTATTTTTTTACGGGTAAGGGGGCCGGCCTTATACCAACCACTTCAGTTGAAGTGGAGGTTTCCCAGCTCCTGAGGGGGCTGGTTCTCATTTCTAGTGAAGTCGAGTAAGCTTTGCCGGTATTTCGGGCTTGAAATAAACACCGAAAAGGGTAATCATTTCTGACACCCTCGGTGGGGATCGAACCCTTGCTCTCTCAAATGAACATAAACTTGCAACCTTCGCCGTCCTACCAAAGTGAACCAATTTTTACAGTTTGTTTGTCAGCCTCATACGAGCGTAAATCGTTTTTTTCATGGCTTAAACTACTGAAAAAATATTCCTGTAAACGAGGAAGGGATGAATGACCTTCGGCCATTAAGTACTTGTGCCTGTTTGTAGGTATACACTTTTAAAACCAGCGTTGCAACTTAGATTATAGACTCGCTGCCTCGCGTAGTAAAAACTCGGGCTCACCTGGTCTCACCTCTTGGTCTCGCATGACGTCACTGGCGTCACTTTTCTATGCTCGGGCTTGTGTAGGGCGGAATATCGACCCGAAGGCTGTAGCACTGTATATGTAGGTTGTTCTCCGGCTGTAGCGTACGTAGGTAGCGAGTGCATGGACTAATTGTTCGGCCTGCCTGCCCAATGGCAAGCCGCATCATGGACTCTAGCCTGGCATTCATTTTAATTTTTTTGAAAATAAATTTTTGAAAATGTTGTGGATTTAGGTTGTTTCGAAAATCAACCCCAGTTGAATTCGTTTGTTAAGGTTTATTAATTTTCCCTTTCAAAGTGTCATATTCATCCTCGAATGTCGAGCAGAAAGGGTGGATCCTGAAGGCGTTGGCTACGACACCATCAAGACGTCAAGGATAATGGAAGTTCTGCCACAACGGTTGGTTTAATGAAGTTAATTGTTGTCTGTATCTACATGTCAGCGTCAGATGGTCTCCCCGTTGCTTGTTTGGCTTATCTACCATTTGATTCAAAGATGTAATATGTTATATGCGATAATATGAGAATTGTTTTAAATATTTTCAAAATCAATTTCCAGTTTTCATAAGACATGATTTAGTTTTGTATGTCCATGTATATATTGTTATTTATTGATTTAAAAAAATGTAATTTGTCATGTATGTTCCTTGACTTATAGGTTGTTATGCGGCTGACCACCCATAATATAAAAAAATTGGTTCACTTTGCCAATGTCACCCCTGTTTCAGGGAAGGACGGCAAGAGTTGCAAGGCTTATGTTCATTTGAGATTGGGTTTTTATATTGTAGGTCCACATGCGGCATGTGTTAGCGCGAAATTATACATATCTGCTTGTGGGAATGCATTTAATATAAATCTTAAATGATATATATCTTTGCAGCTTAGATTAGATAAGACACATTGGTCCACATACAAACTTTGCTGATATGGAATTACCTCTGTTGGAGATAAAACAAAATATTTCCAAATCCTTTTGGGTAAGACCATGTTCTATACAGAGTTTTTTTTTAAATGGATTTGTAAAGAGGAATGCAATTCACCAACCTATTCTGCCTGGCCAGAAACAGGTCATCATCAATTTATAATTTATTATTGTTTATTTTAATGAACTATTAATTAATAATTACCCAATAACACCTGTTGAACCAGGGTCAAAGTTATGCTCAAATGACCCAAGCGGGGATCGAACAAATACGCTAGAAAGATCAGCCCATTTGGCCCCCTCGGTCATAACACTGACTAATTTTCTTTCTGACAACGTTTCGTTTTTACGAGCAGAAAGCATTTTCAAGGCTTGTTATTAAAGCGACAAAGTGGTTTTCGCGTCAGCTTACTGTTGGTAGCCCAACAATCAGTTAATAATTTGTATTCGAATTTCAAAATAGCATTTGAGTTTTAAAGTTACGATTGATATTTTTTTCTAATGTAAAATAAATCAAATATTTAAAGTATCATTTTTGTGGTACTGTTTATTTTTTTAATATTTTTAATCCACATCAAAGTACTTTTATTTCTACAACGTTGTCAAGTAAATAAAGAAAAACCTGAAAAACTATTTTCGAACCTTTTCAAGGCATGCTTCCAACTCTACTCTCCCGAGTACCTTTCCTTCGCACACCCTCTCATACTCAGTTAGCTCCGTAACACTCAAACTAAAACAGGTACCATAACATTACCATAGTAACAGAACAGGTTACCTTAGTATAATACTTACGTTAAAACTCCACCTAAGTGAACCCAACAAAATACATAAAAACTAAAACGCTCGTAAGAAGCGTTGATTCAGTTTTAATGCCTATTTTGATAAACATTATGATAGGGTTTCAATATGTTGTTTATATTTGGGTTACACGAAAGTTTTGTACTACAAAAACATGTACTTATTACACATATTAACCCTCTGAGTCCTGAACTTATATCTATGTTAATTTCACTCTTTTTTGCATTGAAAAGAATGCACTTACTGTTATTATCCATTTATTTTAAGTGTTTAAATTATTTAGGTTATTCTGTGTATTTCTAAACACACTTTTTAATAAGAGTACTTATACAGTAGTATACAGTACCTTGACTGATAGGTTGGTGTAAGTGCTGCAAAAATGGTTCACTTTTACAATGCCATTCGGTTTCAGTGAAAGTCGGCAGGAGTTGCAAGGCTTATGTCCATGAGAAGGTTTTGTTTATTTGTATGCACGTATGCAGAATGTGTAGGCGCGAACCTGCATGTGCCTGTCTGTGGGCCTTAAATAGTAACATATCGTTGAAGCTTAGATTATAGATGTGGGTATAAAGTATAAAATGTTAACCGGTCCGTGGTCTAGTGGTAACGCTTTGGACCCGTAATTGGAAGGTTGTGGGTTCGAATTCGAAAACCTGGTCTCTAGTAAAGACATATGAATTTTTCAACCCAGAGCATATTTGAAAATTTAAATTGTGTCTTTTTTAGCACCGCCGGGATTCGAGCCCACGACCTTTCATTTACGATGCCGAAGCGCTTACCACTAGACTACGGACCGTTCATGTATTTATGTTTAAACATACACTTATTGCACACGTTTTGAGAGGGTTAAAGTATGAAATTAGTAGATAATTCACTATGAAGACAGGTATTATAAATGCATTTACAGTGAAAACAATGCAACAACATGTACTCCTGAGTATAGCATGTACAGTTATAAATTAATTAAAATAATAAAGACAACAATAGTCACGGTTACTGTATCTCTTTAGCACTAGAGGTGGGGTACTTGTTTCAAACTCTATTTGGCAGTTTTAAATTGGATCGATTTTTAATCTGATTTGTACGAATATATGAAAGTTAACTTGATTTGTAAGCGCGAACTACACGTGTTTGTTTGTGGGCATACATCTGAGCGCTTTAAATGAATATATCCTTGCAACTTAGATTAAAGATACCCTGAAACAGGGGTGGCATGGGCAAAGTGAACCATTTTTACAGAGTGGGTGGTCAGCTTCATACCAACCTCAAGGAAGGAGAAAAAAGTGAAGGAATACGGCATGCATTCTTTTGAAGTAAAAACTTGCAGGTTGAACAAAATTCGTGAATTGCATTTCTTTGTTCCATTTCTCATATAATATTTTCATAAAATTTCAATTTAGGTATTTTGGTTATCTCATACCTAAATGCTTTCACATAATAAGTGTATTTTTGTTTATTTTTCATTTTATATCTCTTGGGCCCCCTTTTTTTAAAAAAAACAATTTATTTCTTTTCTTCATGTTCAAACTCTCTCATTTATTTTTTTAACGTTCGTATACCATTTTCTACGAACATAAATTGTTGACTAATTTTTTTTCTGTAATAATAAGTTTCCTTGAAAGAAATCAAGGTTTTCGTCTCCACCATAGCATCCGTAACTCTTAAGCTTAAAACATAGTCATATTCGAATTTAGTTCTTATGGCAAAACAGCACAAGGCCTTATTTGTCGGTTCAAGTTTATTTCCATGAAGCATTTAGACTTTTTGCTCACCACCTTGTACTTGCGAGATATAATATTAATACTGGATCCGCTAAAAGCCCTTTTATCTTCAAAAGATGCCAGTCATTTCTAAAAACCTACCTTTCAGAGATAAAGCAAAATGAGGAGACGAGCAATCCGCGCTTTTTATTGTAAAAACAGACTGTCATGAACGCAAAAAAAATGGCTAGCATAACTAAAAGATGGAAGATGGAGATTTGAAGAAGTACTATTTTGATAGCATCTTTGGCGATAGTTTTTAAAGCGAACTAGAATATAATTTTACAAATACATACTCATTTTTTATGCACATTTTTACGCACCGTCCAAAGTTCGTGTCACTCCATTGTTTTCTTTTACTACAAACAGTGTGCGCATGCAAACAACAAATCTTTAGTGAACGCGTCTCGTTTTGTTATCTGTCTCTCTGACAAGTTGCAATGCATCATCTTTTTCCTCGCGATATCGAAGTATCGAAATTTGGCTCCAAACCTCCTAAGAAATTGTGTCAAAGGGAGGACCTTTGACGAAAAAATATTTTTTTGGGGAATCTCGTGCGGAAGACTCCCTAAAACTTAAAGAATCCGGAGGTCTGTGACACATTTTAGAGCGCCGCGCGGATGTTGGTGGGGTGACGATTGCTGCCTTATTGTTACCCAAGTGCTTGTTTGGCTTATCTAAAATTTGAATCAAAGATGACCATTCAATGAAATTCACAATCTGAGCTAAGAAAAACATGTTGATGTGAGAGCTGTTTGAAATACTTTAAAAATCAATTTCCAGTTGTCATAAGACACATTGGTCCAGTACAAATACAAATTTATGTGAAATTACCTCTGTTTAAGATAAGACAGACAAGCACTATAGTAATAATAATCTATAACCTAAGTTGCAAGGATATATTCATTTAAAGCTCTCAGATGTATGCCCACAAACCAACACATGTAGTTCGCGCTTACAAATGCTGAATGCGTATTTACAAATATAATCCAAACCTCAAATGAACATAAGCCCCACAACTTTTGGCGACCTTCCCTGAAACAGGGGTGACATTGGCAAAGTGAAACATTTTTACAGTATGGGTGGTCAGCCTCATACCAACCTATAAGTCAAGGAATAACTAAGGTGACGATATCTTACTTAAGTGCTGTGATGATGAGTTGATGATTTCTTTATAGCGCCGTTTCGTGATGTAGTCACTCCAAGGGCGCTTGTGCAAATAATGCCAGAAATTTTCTTGTCTTCAGTGCATTTCGGAACTTTCCATGGTCCTCTAGCTCTCTCACATGATGAAGCAGGCGGTTCCAGGCTAGAAGACCAGCAACTGCAAATGCACGCTCTCTATCTTTTGGTGAAAGTCCACTCTTGTATACGTTTTCATATTGTGTATTTATTTACTTATCTTCCCCGTATCTCAGTCTACCATTAGGATATGTAAGGATACAAGGATGGCCGGGGCTCATTAATCATCATAATATTATACACCGCCGTTGCTGACATGAAAGATACGTGTATATTTCTTATTAATAGCTTTACTTCACGGCTGGAGCATATAGATATTCAAAGATAGAAAATGTGGGCAAAAATCTGGACATCAATGATGTTGATGATGATGATGGATGATTTCTTTCCTGTGGCGCCATTTAATGGTCCAGGACCATCTCAAGGGCGCCATGGCTTCTGGAGAAAAGTAGTGTCTTCAGTTCCTTTCTGAAGGTGGTGGTAGGCTGGTTCGCGCGAACACCGATGGGTAAATTGTTCCAAGCAACCGGCCCGGCCACCGCAAAGCTTCTGTCTGCAAAATTTGATGTGTTCGCTCTATTGGGCACTATAACCTTGTTGACAGCAGTAAGGGCAGAGCGTAGTGGTCTTTTTGAAGTCCTATCGACAGAGCATAGCTCGGCGAGACATGGGGGTGCCGTGCCGTTCAGGGCCCTATGTACAGTGAGACACAACATAAATTCCACCCTCTCTCGGACCCTCAGCCAGTGCAGTTCTCTCAGCAGTGGCGAAATATGACAGCTCTTTCCCTGTCGAAAAATTGCCCTGGCAGCAGCATTGAAAGCCATTTGCAGCCGATCAAATAATTTCTGCGGTATATATCACACAATATCACTGGTATATATGACTGGCACGACAACCCGGAGTAGGGCTCTGCTTCCTTGATTCACTGCTGCTCGCCCAACGTCTTTATCTTTCCAGTTCAAAGCTGGGCACTGAACTGACTATAATAATCTATAATCTAAGTTGCGAAGATACATAATGTATGCCCACAAACATACATGTGTAGTTTGCGTTTACAAATGCAGAATTTGCAAAACCTTACAAATAAAATCCAAACCTCAAATGAACATAGGTAAGCCTTACAACTTTTACCAACCTTCCCGGGTTACACTGGCAAAGTGAACCATTTTTTACAGTGTGGGTGAACAGCCTCATCTCAACCTATAAGTCAAGGACTCCATTTAATAATCATCATCTGCTAAAGGCAGTGCCTTTTTGTGTCAGCCATCTGTCTCTGTTGGTTGCCATCCTCCTGAGCTGAGAATAGGAGGAGACATCTATGAGCCTTGTGGGCTATGGGCTCTTTCATTTCGCTAAACTACAAATAAGAATAAACCTAAAACTAAAAACCAACCAAGAGAGTGTTTGAACTTTAAACCAGCAGAAATTTCCACAAGATCCTTGCCGGATTGCCAAAACCATTTTTAGAGAACTTTGTACTTCCAGGATTTGTCCTGAAAATACATAATTTTTGGGCGACCTCTTGTTAGTGTTCGTCTTCACAAGTTTTTTCCCCAGAAATGATTGCATTTCTAGAGTTGGTTTCATATCTTGATGTAAACAGTCTGATGATTCAATTGTCCAATATCAATATATATAAACCAAAAATACAGACTTCAAACCTAGACTCTAAAAGGAGGATGGCGAGGTCTATACTCAGTAAGGGCTTAGACAACAACAACAATTTTTTTAATCGAAAATTATATTCAATTAAGACCAATTGAAGGTTTTATTTGATAAAATGTAAACAATAGAGTAACATCTCTTTTTCCAAGCTTTTCTGATATGCGTGTGGCTTTTAAGATAGAAGTAATCATGATGTTCTCATATTATACGTATATAGGAGGTTTCTCACAGATTGAAGAACAAGGCTCTGGCGTTATTTTTCTCCTACCTGGCAGTTCATAAACAGGTATTGCGTGTTTGTTATAATAAGTCACTTTTTGGAGTACCACAAGGCTCTATTTTGAGTCCAATCTTGTTTACTTTTTTCGTTTTTGACTTGTGTTCTCAAGTACCACGATGTTTTGTTATTACTACGGAAGATTTCATCCGAGCGTGGATAGGTTTCTTCCAATTTCGTGAAAGTTGTTTAACAATTGAGGAACATCTAGGTTACTTTCCAATATAATTATCCAGATGGATTTCATTTTACTTCAAAAAAAAAACGATGAAACTGCATTGGTAAAATAGAATGAGAATCATTTGTCTCATGGAAGGATCTTTAAAAAAAAATTACCTTTCCAAATAAAATTCACACCATGAATACACAGATTAGACTTACATATTAAAAACGACCATAAAGTAAAAAAATAATAAATTTTAAAAAACAAGAAGTAGGAGCAAAAATAAATAAAAGAGACTCACCAGTCTTTCCGGCTGGAACCGTAATGGCGGACGGTGCTTGGGGTGGCGGAGTTGACGTGGCGGCTGGGTAGATCGGATCACAGCATTCCCTCTCAGGAAACTCGCTGCAGCTCACAAAACAAAACTGACAGCAAAACAAAAACAGCACAAGATGATAGCCAACTATTTTATCGATCTTCCAGTGCAATTTTTTTGAAAATCCAACATTTTTTGAAGCAACTATTGACGTTTGAAGTGGAGAAGAAATTTTCGGCGGTTTTTCTTGAAATTGACAACTTTTTTGCGGTTTAAATAAACAGTATGCATTATTTAACACTTTTAAGTAAAAATTTAGTATCGAAAGTAAAATAAAATTTACTTTACAATAAAAGAATGATAGGTTATTAGAGAATTTAGATATTTTAATTAATATACATAAAAACAAATTTAAATAGAATAATATATAGCTCGATTTTGAAAATACGTAAGAAGCTCGATACTCGATTGATTTATAATATTTTTCAAAATCTTTTTCTTCGTTTTTTGACAAATCCGGACTGCATTCTTCTTTTCTGTCTTCGAAATCTAGACATGGCTTTTCTTGTAGTCTTTCAGAACTACTGCCAATTTCTTTTACTACTTCATTTCTGGAAATTTCATCACTGTTGTAGATTTCATTCTCACCGAATTGGACTTCAATGCGTTCAAAACTTCTTTCATTGCAGATCAGTGAAATATATTTTTTGAAAGAAATTGAAGAAAAAGTTGAAGAAGAAGAAGAAGAGTCTCTGATGGACGCGGCACTCTTTTGTTTCGATTTTATTATCGCCGACATAACAATAATTTCGTTCACTATTTTATTATAATTAAAAATAAATTAATCAGTTTTTATAACAACCAATGTAATATATTTTTTTAATGAATTGATCAAACACTTTTTTATGTTAAAATCAAATGTTTGAAATAACAATAAATAGTCTTTTTTATGATATGTATATATTTCTTAACTAATAAAATATTTTTATACTTCCAGTCACTTTCTTGATATGTTTAGATTTACATACTTTTGAGCTTTGTAATTTTTTTAGTAAAATTAATTTTCTGGGATTATTTTTTGCCATCTGGAAAATAAAGGATATTCTTATCGATATTATTTTTAAGTAAATGTAAAAATGATAATACAACACAAAGCAAAAAAAAGATACAAACAAAAGAAAACAAAAAAAAAAAAAAATGGTGAATCTCTCATCTTAACTCAATTATTATTAAAGACCAATTTCAGGATTCCGCTTACACATACTGTATGTGTGTTTACAAATGAAAGTTCAAATTAAAAATATATTTACTCTACAAAACTTGCAACGTTTTCTAAAACAGGGGTGGCATTGTCATTTTTTTAAATATTTCGCGGTACATTTGGTTTTTGGTTCCCATAATTTCCCATTTTGGTTAAGAATGACTAAATAATTTAATATATTTTGTATTGTTTGTGTATTAACACTGTGAAAATTCATACTGTTATAGTTTAAAAAATTTTTTGAGGAATTCAAAAACATTGTTTATTTTCACATGAATATATTTAAAAAAGATTACAATCTTTAGAGTAAGTTACTAACGTTTTCGACCTAGAAGGTCATCATCAGGTATGATTATTATAAATAATTTAATGTTATAAAAATGTTTCAGTTCGTAAATTTTATCTTAAATAAACAAAATTCACAACTGTCCCCTTTTTTGAAAACTTAATAATTTCAATGACGCAACAATATACTTGATGAAGTAATTAAAAATATTATTTTTCGTAGAAAATCATTATAAAAAACCGACAAACAATTTCGATACCAAGAAATCTTGTATAAATAAAAACGTCCTTTATCGTTGGAAATTAAAAACCCATTTCTCGCGGAGTCGCCATTGTGATTTTCTCGACAAAGGTGTCTCCTTGAGTGGCCCCACAAAACCGCCGAGCAATTTTTGCCGCCTTTCCTTTCACGCTATAAAAATAGGTTTCCGTCCATTCACGGTAGACGCCAAAAGTGGCGCTTGAAAAACAACTTAGAGTGAATGTGGAGCAGTGATTCTTTACATTTTTTCGATCAGGAAAGCGCTTTGATTATTCATTTTCGACCGAAGACATAATTAAATATCGCAAGAAAAAGGGACGGATGCATTTAAAGTACGCAAATGCAAAAGAGAAAGAGATAATAAAAACGAAAACCTTGATGACAGGTTTATTGTTTGCGTGCGTACACAGTTTGCGGAATGGAAGAACAATGAAAAGTCACAGACTCTCAACAGTGAGGTTCGAAAAATGCAACGCAACGAAACTAAACTGCATTTATTGTGATTTATACTTCTTAGTTCTTACCGCGTTGTTTTCGAAGGGTTTCCATGTTGCGTGTGGAACCTATGTATTTTTACAGGTAAAGGTATCTACCGTCTGTACGCCAATCACTTCAGTAGAAAAAGTGTTTTTCCTGCTCTAAGGAAGGTTTTTTTATTGAGTTAACCTTGCCGGTATTTTTTTCTGTCTTGAGATAAACACCGTAACGGGAAATCATTTTTGACACCATCAGTGTGGATCGGACCTTAGCTTTTTGGCATGTAACGCAAGCAGTTACCAGCTGAGCTATCGACCGGACTAAAATAAGCATTCCAAAAAAAATGCTGGTTTTAAAAAATAATAAAGATTGTCTTCAAAATGTATACGTGTTAGCTATTAAGGAAATATAAAAAAAAGCCTCGGTTTCGCTACAAACCTATTTACGCCTAACAATAAGGGGATTTATACAATTAATACTTTAAGTATATTATTATATTCTCACATACAGCACGATTTCACTTCAATAGTGTTTCGGCTTCGACGTTGACGATAGTTACCTCGATCGACGAATGCTTTGGTTATCGTATACGTTCTAAGACATAGTATTTTTAAAAGTATAAAAAAAAACATTAAAATGAAAGAAAAACTGTTCTTATCTTCCCAATTGAGTATTTATTATTACCCTAAGTACTTTTGACTACCTACCGTTATTGTCAAGTACACATTTTTTACATAGTTGATTGTTTTCAAGTTTTTTGACGCATCCCTTGACTTATAGGTTGGTATGAGGCTGAACACCCGTGCTGTAAAAAAATAGTTCACTTTGCCAGTGTAGCTCCTATTTCAGGGATGATCGGCAAAAATTGCAAGGCTTATGCTCATTTGAGGCTTGGATTTTCATTTTTAAGTACACATGCAGCATTTGTAAGCGCGAACTTACATGCGTCTGTTTGTGAGCATGCATTTAATATAAATTTTTAATTGTTAATATATCTTTGCAACTAAGATTACATAGATTATGATAGAACTGGGCATGCTGTCAAAACTTTGTTCACTTTTGGCAATGCCACCACGGTTTCAGGGAAAGGCGGCTGGATTTGCAAAGTTTATGTCCATGTGAGGTTTGGTTTATTTTGTATGAACACATGCACCATTTGTACGCACCTTTCACGTGCCTGCTTGTGGTCATGCATGGAATATGAGCCTTAAAATGTCAATACATATTTGCAACTTAGATTGAAGATGATTACTAGATTTGTACTGTCCGGTTAATAGCTCAGTTGGTAGAATGCTTGCATTCCATGCCGTGAGCTCGGGTTCGATTCCCACCGAGGGTGTCAGAAATATATGTTTAGATGCTCAGAATCACTTTGCATTTTTGTTTGTAAATTTAAAATCATCAAGCCCTAAACCCCCACGGCTATAATCTTTCAGTGATTTCTGAGCCTGCTTTGCTTTGTGTAAACACTTGGAGAGTGTCGCTTCACGGGAGGGCCTTCTGCCACTCCATCTCACATAACTTTTGCATGCGAGTCCTGTGACACATCCCCGGATGGGATGGATATACAGGGCGTGGGTCAGTGGAGGGGAGACTGACCCTGAGAGAACGGGTTGTCCGGTTGATAACTCAGTTGGTAGAGTGCTTGCATTCCATGCCGTGAACTCAGGTTCGACTCCCACCGAGGGTGTCAGAAATGATTTCCCATTTCGGTGGTAAAATACTGCTTTGGTTTACGAGCAATAAATTAAAAAGCAACAACACTTGAGGTCTTCTGTCGGATATCGATTTTAACTTCTTTTCATGCGGCGACGACTCCGCCAAATGACGATTTTTCTTCGTCAAATGTGTCGGCGCATGTACCTACTCGCCCATGTGAGCATGTGCCGCATGTGCATGTACACACATGTGCGCCGCCCATGTACAGCTGTCTGTATTCTATGTACTACATATGTCTGTCTGACCGTTCTATGGGCATTGATTAACTATGCCACACTCGCCGACTTGAGTGTTCAAGACAAACTATTCCACCTAAAATTGAAACTTAAATTGAGGCTTTGGAATAGATTTTTTTCTTATTTTTTTTTTAAAGAAATCATGTGCGGGAGACTCCCTAGATTCTAGAGACTCTAGGTGTCTATGACACTTATTGTAGTGCCGCAGAGCTGTACGAGCTTGCTCGTCGCTACAAAGCACCAATACTGTAAGGTGCTGTAAGGCTGGATGGACCTTTTAGTGACCGGTCTTTGGTAAAGGTTTTTATGAATTTTTTCAACCCAGCGAAGAGCATATTTGGAAACATAAATTGTATATTTTTTGTGCTCCGCCGGGATCCGAATCGACAACCTTCCATGTACGAGTCCGAAGTGTTGCCACTGGACTACGGACCGGTCCAAGTACCCAGGAGGAAACGAAATATCGACAGAAACATCTTTAGATACAACGTGACCTAACCAAGGGCGTACCCAGGATCAGATCTAGGGGGGGCAAGCCATGGTCGTAAATGGGCATTTCAATAATTGTAATAAAAATTTAACAACGATTTAGGTATTTTTTCACTTCCTACCGGTCCGTAGTTCAGTGGTAACACTTCGGACTCTGAATGGGAAGGTTGTGGGTTCGATTCCTGGCGGAGCGCAAAAAAGATACCATTAATATTTTAAAATTTGCTCTTCGCTGGGTTGAAAAATTTATAAACCTTTACCAATGTCCGGTCACCAAAAGTCCATCCAGCCTTATAGCAACTGGGTCTTGCTTGAGAAATGGCGCTTAGTAGCGACGACGATCAAGCTCGTAAAAAGGTCGATAGATCAATTGGTAGAATGCTTGCATTCCATGTCGAGAGCAAGGGTTCGCTCTCAAGGTTTACTCAGCCTTCCTAAGAAATGAGAACCTGCCTGACACTGCCTGTCTACCTTCTGAGATCTCATAGACCTTCAACTTTTGTAAAGCGCCATCGCGGCTGCAGGGCCGGCACTCAAGTGAGGCAAAAACTAACAGCCGGCAGACATCTGGCCTCATCAACAAGCTTTCGACTCGGCCACTGGAATGCTAGGTCCATCACGAGAAAGGTTGAGAGCATACATGATTTGTTTGTCGAACATGATCTGCACTTTCTGACACTTAATGAAACATGGCATGACAGTTCGGAGTCGATTGCAGTAAATGCTCTTCGCAATTATGGATATACAGTTTTTGACAAGGCCAGACCTCGCAGCCCACACGCTGAAGGCCTACTGACAACTAATCATGGCGGTGTTGCCATAGTCTGTAAACCAGAATTGCGCATATCCAACATCGCCCCCCTTGGATCATATACAACCTTCGAGTACGCGGGATGTAGACTTACCCTTCAGGGCTCATCATTCGTAGTCCTGACCGTTTACAGGCCTGGCTCGTATCCAGTCACTGCTGATTTCTTTAATGAGTTAACCACCATGTTGAGTCTTACATCTCACCTAAAGATACCTATTATACTGACTGGTGATTTCAATATTCATATAGAAAGGCAAGCTGATCCGCATGCAAAGAAGCTTAACAGACTGCTGGTTGACCACAGCCTCTCGCAGTGGGTCGTATCTCCCACTCACGATGCCGGAGGAACCCTTGACTTGCTCATCACACGCAGCGACTGCACCCCATCATCTACAGCTGTTATCGATGTGGGACTTTCTGACCATCGGCTGATCGTTGCTGGGTTTTGTCTCTCAATTCCATCGCCTCTCTACACTACTATTATTACCAGAAATTGGAAGGACTTCTGCCCCAAAAAATTTCGGTTTCGTCTTGAGAACTCTGTCTTGTGCTCTGACGCCATCTATACTGACCAAAACATAGACCATCTTGTAGGACAGTACAATTCTACACTCAACGACATCCTAGATGAGCTTGCTCCATTCACTTCGAAAACATTGCGAGTGCGTGGCTCTCGACATCTGTGGTTTGACTCCAACTGCAGAGCTGAAAAAGCCAAGGTCCGCAAACTCGAAAGGGTTTACAGGCGACTGAAGACCTCTGTTTCTAAGAATGCTTGGATTTCTGCCCAGAAGTTGTATGTACAACTCATTGAAAAAGTTAAATCTGCTTACTGGAGAGAACAAATTCACACTCACAAAGATAATCCAAGGAGATTATGGCAAGATTTACGGAATGTCATGGAGACACCTAATGCGTCGATGCCCACTAGCCTGAATGCTGAACAATTTAAGACTGCATTCAAGACGAAACTTGATGGAATATCTGCATCCCTTCCATATAGCACTGCGGCCATAGTTGCAACACCATGCTCAATCAAATTTAACACCTTTGCTCGTGTGACTGAGATTGAGCTTAAGAAGACCATCAGCAATTCTCCCACCAAGCATTGTCAGCTGGATCCCATACCCACACGACTGCTCAAAGAGAACCTTGATCTCCTTTTACCCCTGACTGTTAAAATTATGAATATATCTCTGATGCATGGAGTCGTACCGGCATCCTGGAAGATTTCGCATGTCACTCCTCTAATTAAGAAAAATACACTCGACGCTGACGACCCAACCAACTATAGGCCAATTTCAGGCCTCCCCTTTTTATCTAAAGTGCTTGAGCGTACCATTGCATCCCAGCTGATGACTCACCTCGAGAATAACAACTTATTGCAGAAATATCAGTTCGCTTATAGGAAGCATCATTCAACTGAGTCCGCCCTCACAAGGCTGACATCCGACTTAATTGTGGGAGTGGCATCAGGTGACATTGGTTTAGTAACGGTTCTCGACATGAGTGCCGCCTTTGACACTGTCGATCATGAAATGCTTCTTCATTGTCTGGAGTCTGAGTATGGCATCTGTGGTACTGTCATCGAATGGCTGCGCTCGTACCTGTATAATAGAAGGTGGTCCATTAGGCTTAAGTCTGACTCAACCAAAGAAGATCTTGTTTCTCAAGGAGTACCCCAAGGATCAGTCCTTGGTCCAATCCTCTTTATCTTGTACATTGGCTGTATTGATAATATTTTGGAGGAGTGTGGCATGCGAAGCTATGCATATGCTGATGATCGTGTCCTCGTTGGTTTTTGCAGTCCCGACAAAAAAGACGATCTTTTGGCCAGGACCACCCATTGCTTGGAAAGACTCACAAACGTTATGGCCTATAGACGTCTCAAACTGAATCCAACCAAGACTGAGTTCATGTGGGTCGCCTCTCCGGGTCGGCAGCACCTCTTGGGTACTCAGCCAATCTTTTTCTCTGGTGCAAGCATAATACCATCCTCCACCATATCCGTCCTTGGTGTCTTACTAGACGGAGCACTATCGATGGAGGCACAAGTGTCCAGGACAGTGAGCACAGCTTTCTTCTATATCCGCCAATTGAGCCTCATCTCAAGATGTTTGCCTGTGGATGCTGTCAAAAGCCTCGTAGCTGCTTTCGTCGTCTCCCGATTAGACTACTGCAATATCATATATGCTGGACTACCGCAGAAATTGTTTGATCGGCTGCAAATGGCTTTCAATGCTGCTGCCAGGGCAATTTTTCGACAGGGAAAGAGCTGTCATATTTCGCCACTGCTGAGAGAACTGCACTGGCTGAGGGTCCGAGAGAGGGTGGAATTTAAGTTGTGTCTCACTGTGCATAGGGCCCTGAACGGCACTGCACCCCCATGTCTCGCTGAGCTATGCTCTGTCGATGGGACTTCAAAAAGACCACTACGCTCTGCCCTTACTGCTGTCAACAAGGTTATAGTGCCCAATAGAGCAAACACATCAAACTTTGCAGACAGAAGCTTTGCGGTGGCCGGGCCGGTGGCCTGGAACAATTTACCCATCGGTGTTCGCGCGAACCAGCCTACCACCACCTTCAGAAAGGAACTGAAGACACTACTTTTCTCGAGAAGCCATGGCGCCCTTGAGATGGTCCTGGACCATTAAATGGCGCCACAGGAAAGAAATCATCCATCATCATCATCATCATCACCAGCCCCCCTAGGAGCTGGGAAACCCCCACTTCAACTGAAAGTGGTTTGTGTGAGGCCGGCCCCCTTACCTGTAAAAATAAATAGATCCCGAATCGCCACATGCGACCCCTTCGGGGATAACGCAGGCAAGAAGTTACACTATATGTGTAGCTTAGT
This sequence comes from Agapetus fuscipes, assembly GCA_951799405.1. Taxonomy (NCBI): domain Eukaryota; kingdom Metazoa; phylum Arthropoda; class Insecta; order Trichoptera; family Glossosomatidae; genus Agapetus; species Agapetus fuscipes. Next base: position 13,014,195 of record OX637345.1, read on the forward strand.
TGCATTGCATTTGCCTAACCCGAAACAAAATCAATACTTAATTATAAGACTAAAATATGCCAGTAGTTGGTCCACTCTATTTTTCTCTATGCTGCTGAGACATGGACCATAAAAGCAGCAGAAAGGAGAAAATTTGACGCTTTTGAAATGTGGTGCTGGAGGCGCATGCTCCGAATCCCATGGACAGCTAGACGTACCAACGAGTCCAGTCGTAAGGAGCTTCGTTTTGGTGGCTTGACTCTGGCCAATATATATACACGCCGTATTTTTCAGTTCTTTGGACACGTTGTCCGTGGCAATGAGGATAGCCTGAAAGGACTGGTTGTGATCGGTGGCTTAGAGGGGAAGAGAGGAAGAAGAAGATCCCCACACGATAGACCGACCAAGTAAAGACAGCAGCAGGCACCTCGGTGGTTGGAGCGCTACGGACAGCGCAGTCAAGAGAGAACTGAAGAACAGTGGTTGCTTCCATACGGGGGGGCAACATAAATTGATGAATATTTTTAAGAAAATATCATAAAACTTTTTAGGGTTTGTGTATTCACTTTTGTGTTTGTGTTTTTGAAAAAATATTTTTATTTTTAATTGAAAATATCATTGAACACACAATTACAGACGCGACTTAACAACCCATAAAAGAAGTGTCTAGCTGGCTAGAATAGAAGCGCAAGGTAAAAAACGTGTTTTTGTGAAGGACCCGAGCGTAGCATTGTCGTAGCTTTTTCGTAGCATTGGCACGGCGTAGCTGAAAGAGACGTAGCTGAAAAAAAACCATGTACGAACTCAATTTGTAGGTTTTTTTCATCGTACAACACGCACTCAATATATCCATTACTCTTTCAGAGCGTATGGATACTTGTTAATATATTAATTAAACAGTTTCTGCGTCTCTAAACGTGTTACTCTTAACTTTTCAAATTGCCTTGGTGAAACATTGTGGAATTCCATTTTAAATATTTTATTTAAAAAAACTAAGAACTTTCAATAAAAAACTTTGTTTTTTTTCCACTGATGAGTATTTATTTTCGAAAAAACGTTTTCGGAGATACTTCTCCATCTTCAGTTTCTTATACCTAAATCTAAATCTAAATCTGGGCCTGTTGCACCAAGCTCCAATCAGACAAAAATAAAAATTAGGTGTGATTTCAACCTTTCAAATCAAGCATTTGGTTGCATACACGTAAATCAGCTGATGTACATTATATTTCCTGTTCAACTTCCATCATATTTTTACCCACTTCCGATAAATATTTAACCGAGGTCCTTACCAGAATGAAGCAATCAAATTTGATTTGTCAATTAAAAATTGATTGGAGGTTGGTGCAACAGGCCCAATTTGAGTTGCAAAGATATGTATCATTTGAGATTCACATTATATGCACTTTCACAAACAGACATGCACAAGTTCGCGCTGAAACATGCCGCATGTGGTCCTGCAATATAAAACCCCGAATCTCACATGGACATACACCCGCAACTCTTGCCGATCTTCATTGAAACAGGGGTGACATTGACAAAGTGAACAATTTTCTACAGCATGCGTGGTCAGCCGCATACCAACATATAAGTTAAGGAAGCTCTGCACAGTGAAATTGAAAAAAAAACAATTTTTAAATGTACTGACGCCACTTCATTGAATAATTACTATCAATTACTGTCCAGTCGATAGCTTAGTTGGTAGAGTGCTTGCATTCCATGCCGTGAGCTCGAGTTCGAATCCCGCCGAGGCATGGGTGTCAGAAATTATTTCCCGTTTCGGTGTTTATTTCAAAACTCCAAAATAAAAATACCGGCAAGGTTTACTCAGCCTTCACAAGAAATGAGTACCAGCTCCCTCGGGAGCTGGGAAATCCCCACTACCTGTAAAAATAAATATGTTCAACTCGCCACATGCGACCCCCTCGGGGATAACGCGGCAAGAAGTTACACTATATGTGTAGCTTAGTTGCGTTGCGTTTTTGCGTTAATAGCACATACTTGTTAGGTTGACCATCTGGAATTCGACTTGGATCTAAGCACGTTATATTTTCAACTTTTTGTCGAAAATCTCTTCATATCACGTCCATAAAATAACACGAAAGAAATCCATTGCCAGATCTTTTCATACTTCACAAAAAAGGGTCTCGTTTCGAGTGGGTAGTGTGTTTTTTCTTGTCAAATCTCTTCCCCCTCACTCACTCTCTCTATGCCTTTCTCTTTCACATTTTTTTCTTGGTTGGAGACCTTTGCATACAGTACTGGATCCAATTACGACACAACAGGCAGGGTTGTGCCAAAAAAAATGGAAGCCGACTCTTTTTTGTTGTACGACTAAATTTTGAATATTTAAAAAACTTAAAAAGCATTTTAGAATATTTTCAGCGTAAAATTCAAAGTTACAATTTTTTTTGTAACTTTGAATGTTTTAACATATAAGTTTTAGCCACTACGACCCAGCCATGCGAATTAAGTGATTATTACCCACCTTCTTCATCATAAAAATATTGTTATGATTTGACTCGGGGTTCTTTTAATTAAATTTATTTCGCAAGATTTATTTTTCACAATATACTGTTCACTCTTCACTCTCTGCTTTCAGATGTTCGCGTTACAATGATTAAAGCGACTTTGTCTGTCCCACAGTATATATATGTGCGGCAGAGACGATTATAGCATGTTCGAGAACATTCGTTCGAGAGCACTGCACCCCCATGTCTCGCTGAGCTATGCTCTGTCGATGGGACTTCAAAAAGACCACTACGCTCTGCCCTTACTGCTGTCAACAAGGTTATAGTGCCCAATAGAGCAAACACATCATACTTTGCAGACAGAAGCTTTGCGGTGGCCGAGCCGGTGGCCTGGAACAATTTACCCATCGGTGTTCGCGCGAACCAGCCTACCACCACCTTCAGAAAGGAACTGAAGACACTACTTTTCTCGAGAAGCCATGGCGCCCTTGAGATGGTCCTGGACCATTAAATGGCGCCACAGGAAAGAAATCATCCATCATCATCATCATCATCATGGTAGATCCTTACATAATGAATTATACTAGAGCATTCTTCTACACTATACCAAAGTCTACACACAAAACAATCAGGGTGCCTAGGCTCACATCCACACGAACTCATACTTTCGTAACAATATCAAAAACTTAAAAAAAAAAACCCCCCTTGAACGTATTAGCATGTGGAATCTCTTTTTTGTTGTTGCAAGAAATGTTTTGCAATATGAAAGAAAAACATTGGTAAAAACAACTAATGTTGTATTATCTCAAAATTCATTCTATCATTTAAAAAAATAACAAACCATTATTTTATTATAAACATTAAATCTAAGTCATTATCTAATAAAAATAATAAAATCAATTTACTTCTTTTCGCAACCTTGATTTCCATTTTACAGAAAATCTGAATCAAATACCAATGATTGCCAACGCACCTCATCTATCAACAAAAATATGGAGTCGATAGATTAGTTTCTATAATTTTACCCTTTTTTTAATTTCCAGAGTCTATAAACCAAATTTTTATTAGTAAACAATTTTATTACAAAAATAAAGTAGAGTCCACAAATTATCTCGTCTCCTTGGCGCAACCCTGTTTCTCGCAGTACTTGTAATTCAGATTCGCCTCGCCTCCCCATTGACAGGGCTGCCACACGTACTGTCTTTATCTCGCCAGATTCTTTCTGAGGACTCCGCCATTCAAATATAACAAGGTATTGATTTCAACAAGTGCATTATACAGAGTTATCGATTTTTGTATCAAAAAATTCAAAAAAAGGTTTTGAAATTGTAATTTATTCATAAGAGAATTTTTATCTTCCTCCTTTTCTGTACATCAGGAATCTCTATGTACCTTGACTGATCGGTTGGTGTGAGGCTGACCCCCCATACAGTATTTGTTTTTTACTTTGGCTGATGTTATCCCTGTTTTAGAACAGTCGGCAAGACTTTCAGGGAATGTCAGCAAGAGTTGCAATGCTTATGTTCATTTGAAGTTTGGGTTTTCATTTTATATATAATCATGCGCAATGTGTGAACAAGAACTTTGATGCGATGCCCAAGGAACTAAAATATTTGTGTTACATTTTACCATGTAAAACAAATAAAAGATGAAAAAAATCTGTGAAATGCCATTAAATAAAAATAATATTAGGATGATTTATTTGGTGAGCGCTGTTTTTGTGTGTATCACACCTCAAGAGCCCTCTGCGAGCTTGGTCGTCACTGTAGAAAGTGCCAATTCTGAAGCAAGACCCAGTTGTTGTAAGGTTGGATGGACCTTTCAGTGACCGATCTTTGGTAAAGGTTTTATGAATTTTTCAACCCAGCGAAGAGCACATTCGAAATATAAATGGTATATTTTGTGCTCCGCCGGGATCCGAATCCACAAACTTCCATTTACGAGTCCGAAGTGTTGCCACTACGGACTACGGACCGGTCCAAGATGCCAACGACACGCGGTGTACCTGAGCGGTTACCCATCCAGGTACTGTCTGCGCCCAATGTTGCTTTACTTCGGTGATCTATGGGAACCGGTGCTTTCAACATGGTAACGTCGTTGACCATTGATCGATTATTGAACATTTCAGATACAAAAACTATTGCCACAAAAAATCAACTGCCGTTATGTTCTTTCTTGCAGACTCCTTTCATTTCATCCAGAGTCATAACCTTTTTCATACAAACTCTCCGATTATTATGCCTCTGAATATCTCATTCATTCGCTTTTTCAGGAATAAGTCCATCCATACTCATATAGGTCTTCCTCTACCACAACATCCATCTATTCTTGCAACATATACTTTCTTCGTCAGTCTTTCATTATTCATTTTCTCCATATGTCTAAAACATCTTTACAAATTCTTTTTATTTTTACTTTCACACATTCTCTTGCACCAAATTCTTCTCTTACGATATCATTCCAGACGCTATTACCGTTTTTTTCCCCTTCGAACTACTTAAATACATATTTTACTATATTTTTAATGTCTTTAAATAAGGACTGAATTAATTTTTCCAAAACCTATACAGAAAAACTAATTTACCTTGATTTGTAACATAGCTTTTTTATTGTCACTATTTTATTGCAAAAAATCTTGAACTTTTTCGTTCCTATTTTTTTTTACAATTAAATTGTGGAAATAAACAGTGTAACGAATAATGGAAAAAAAAATTGGATGGTTGGTGCATTAACACTGTGAAAATTCATTCTTTAGTTTTTCAAACACTGTTTTATTTTCACTCTTTATTATTTAATTATTTGGACACAAACGTTTTCGACTACACAGTAATCATCATCAGGTACCTTTTCTACCATCACTTTTATTACCTGATGATGATTACTGTGTAGTCGAAAACGTTTGTGTCCAAATAATTAAATAATAAAGAGTGAAAATAAAACAGTGTTTGAATAACTAAAGAAAAAAAAAATGTTTTTATTTATATTTCCTTGAAAAAAAAAACATTCTCTCCGAATGTTCAATCTATCTTAATAAATAGATTAAAATAAAATGAACTTTCACGAAGTAACTGCTAAAAACCTAGATAATATCTTAATAAACTTCAAACAATTTCAATTCACACAAAGCGGACCCGGAAACACTAAAAAAGACTGAATCCACTACTTAATATTTACACCAGTGAGGGCATTGTTTTCCTTGGCCATCCTTTTTCAAGTCTTCCAGGACGTGAATCTCTCGGGATGACGTTTAAGGGTCCAGCAATGATCCCAGACCTCCTCCATCCCCCCTCTCACATGAATATATTATTGATGGAAAAACATATCAGGCTTTATGGAAAAGAAAGACTTGTTTTTATGTATTCACCAACTCACAGGTACTGGGGAGGTTTATGGCTAGGTTTTATATTTTACCATGTGGAAGCGAACCCTCCGTGGAGGTAAAATAGGAAACAAAGGGTTAGAAAAGCTTACATGTGAAAGAATAGGATACAAAGTGAGCGTTAAAGAAGAAAGTGCACGAAAAAGATGGATTGGAAGAGGTATGTAAGGATAGGAAGAAATGGAAGCAGCTCTGCAGAAGCTTTGGCACCCCTAGCGGAATGTCGGCAGGGTAACAGTTACTTTTTTTTTTCGCTGTTATGGCCGAGGGGTCCTGTCGCTATTCTTGACTTGCATATTTGGAACAGAATGTGGAAGGCTTCTTACTAAATATGGGCGAAAACTCACTGTAACTGGAGAAGTCACAATACAACAGAACGTTGGATTGTGCAGGTGTAATTTGACTCTGTATGTGAACCGAATCTGAAATAAATTGTGTAAAATAAATCACCGCAGTTTAATTTTTAAACCCGCGTAAAATGTGTTATGGCCGAGGGGGCCAAGTGGGCTGATCTTTCTAGCGTGTTTGGAATACAACAACGTTGGTTCGATCCCCGCCTGGGTCATTTGACTATAACTTTGACCCTGGTTCTACAGATGTTATTGAGTAATTATTAATTAATAATTCATTAAAATAAACAATAATGTATTATTAATTGATGATATTACTACCTGTTCCTGGCCAGGTAGAAAAGGTTGATGAATTGCCTTCCTCTTCACAAATCTATTTATAAAAAAAAAAAACATAAGCGCTATGTGTCTACATAGTGCCACTAAACGTCGCGTCGCTGCTTAAAATTGGTCAATTATTTGCATTCATATTATTTACTTTTACAGGTAAGGGGACTTGCATTACATGTGCAACTTAGTTTCGAATTTTGCCTCTAGATGTACTAAAAAATATGTGACTTATTAAATACAAGATGGCTACTAAACACATCAATAGTTTCTTTATTTTTATTGAAAACCACTCGTATGTATGTTAAAGAAGAAACCTTAAAAGTCACTAATAAAATGAACCGCGAATCGACTTTAAAAGTATTTTTTGCGCTCTCAATTTCTGTTAAAACTTTTCATCGTTTTTACTAGGGATGGGAACGATACTTGTGCCGAGAATCTCATCCGGCCCCGGATATTAAATGATTGTAGTGATTTATCACAAAACGACACAATAAATATTGTCTGTACCTATTATTTTTATTATTATTATAATTTTACTGATATCCTAACAGACAATTTTTCGAACATGAAATCATAAGCGCTGAAACGCCTGCTGCCTTTCCCTTTAACCTGGGGTGGCATTGGAAGAATTGACCTTTTTTCTACAGCATGGGAGGTCAGCTTTGAAGCAACCAAGGTCAAGGAACTAAAAAAAGTATCGATAAAATTACTAAAAAGGAAGAATTACGTAACTATTAATTTAAAATGTCCGTTTGTAAGCGTTATAAGCAAAAACAAAAATCAAAGAGGTCCTTTTTAAATTTGGAACCTTTTTTTCGGCGAAAAAACTTCAGTATTGTATGGCAGTGCCGTCCTTAGCAACCAATGAAAAAATATTTCAATGACTTTTCCCCAGCAGCCCCACCACGTAATAACACAAATGGTCTACGTCAAATAATTTTTTCTTTCGTCTCTGATGATGATGTGTAAATATATTGACGTTCAAGGTTCTTTCTGTTTATAATTTTGCCAACAAATAAGGTTCGTATTTGTACATGCAATATGGAAAATCTAAACTTAAAATAAGTAGAAGTTTTGCAAATCTTTCTGCCATTACTTAAAACTGGGGAAACTTGCATTATTTTGTAAAAACAAGTTACAAGAACGTTTTGGCAGAAATGGAACTGCACATCTTTTAAAAGATTGAATTTTTTTACCGGTTTTGAATAAGTTTTAAGAGCGTCCGGATATCAATACATCCCGGATATTTTTAACATCTCTAGCAGCTCTTACGTCGAACTTTTCGCATATCCGTCGGTTTTTTTTTTGCCGTCGCGTGCAATTTTCCATTCAAATCAAATGATATACTTTATATTCGGAGTATATACCGTTTTCCGGTTATTTTTAAGAGTGTATTTGAATCCGGGCGGCTGGTTATAAAACGATCGGAGACGATGACAGAAATCATGTCACAAATTAGAATTATACCTTGCCTGTATAACACAAAATAAATAATCAATCCGGAAATGAATCGATTATTCGAGGTTGAATATTTTTGTAACCCGGTTTCGCTTCAACAATCAAAATCAATTTTAATTTTAATCCGACGCGACGGTAAAAATCTAACTTCGATTCTCATTATTTTACAAAAACCAAAATTGCATTTTGGTTACATAAAATAAATTTAGATTTTGGTGAACTCCTGCATTTTTAAAATACATTATTTGCTTTACTTTTTCTTTATTTTCAGTTTAAAATTTTTGAGTAACCTCAAAAAAATTTAATATATTTTGGAATGTGTAAATTTTTACATTTTTATAACTCCTAATTAATAATTTATAATTAAATTAAATTATTTAATTTATTATATAATAAAAAATCAATTATATAATTTTACTTTTCCCATTTTTTAAATAAAATAAAATATGTAGCTATGTATCTGCGTGAAAAAAATACATTAATTTTTTCTAGTTTTGAGTTGTCATAAGATTTTCTTACAAAATAGTTTTTCTAAGTCTTACCAAAATAGGAAAATCCAAAATTTAAATAATAGTCACAGAATTTTATTAAAAGCGAGAATTAAAAAAAACTCTATAGGTACAAGATTATTAAAATATTTTGCCATCGCCCTGTTCACTATTTTTTAGATGCATTATTTTACTTTAGAAAATTGCAATTTTGATGTTACAATTATTTTTAAAGAAAACTAAAAAATATATTTAAAAAAGCGAAAAAAAAACGAAAAAAGTAAGATAGGAAAACACATAAAATTAAGTAATATTCTCTCAACAACGCAAAATAAAACTTTTAATTTAAAGTGAATTTGATTTTTTTCAAAAATGGAACGCGGCGAACCGCCTCGGGTATATAAATACCGCGAAACTGGCGGCTTGCTCACGAGTCGCGTCTGCGCGCTCGTCGCGTACGCACGCGTGCTCTCCGCCTGTCGGTCGCGATAGGACTGTCCTGTACTGTACGGGCGCCGGCCTAGTCGAACGGGGGCCAAAATGGGGGGAGCCGTACACAGGTTGTAGGTACGTACGCTTTCCTGGGCACAGAATTTCCCCTGCGAAATAAAGCGAAGGGAAGGGGGGGAGGGAGCGAACAGCCTTCGTGCAGAAGCGCCACCCTGGGTGGTCATATTATAGGGCCCGTCGCAATAATTGCATTTTAAAGCTTACTGGATTTTTCGCATGAAAAATATAATTTAATAGTTTACCAGATTTTTTGACTGATGATTGGAAAATAAAATTTACTGCTAAAGATTAAAAAAAAATCAGTTTTTTTTTTGTATGATTTTAAAATCTGATACAAAAATTAACGCTTTAATATTTTCATGAAATATTATTGTCTGATATTTTATAACATTAAACTTCATTAAATTTTACAAAATACTCACAGTTTTTATATTACTTTTATACAAAACTTAGCTGAAAAAAACGATAAATGAACACATTCAGTTACAATGTCACTTAAATATATATATATAAATATATATATATATTAGGATGATTTATTTGGTGAGCGCTGTTTTTTGTATGTATCACACCTCACGAGCCCTCTGCGAGCTTGGTCGTCGCTGTAGAAAGCGCCAATTTTCAAACAAGACCCAGTTGCTGTAAGGCTGGATGGACCATTAGTGGCCGGTCTTTGGTAGAGGTATATGAATTTTTACTCAGCGAAGAGTATATTTGCGCAAATATAAATGGTATATTTTTTGTGCTCCGCCGGGATTCGAACCCGCAATCTTCCATTTACGAGTCAGAAGTGTTAACCACTAGACTACGGATAGGTCGACTACGACTGTAGATGTTAGCTTGATATGTGATTCATTTTTACCTTTAAGGTGTCGATTTATTCTACGTATAGGTATTATTCTAAATCTACTCCATTCTAACAATAATTTTTATCCCCTACCAATATACGACATTCCTTGACTTATAGTTTGGTATGAAGCTGACCACCCATACTGTAAAAAATGATCCCTTTTGCCAATGCTACCCCTGTTTCAGGGAAAGTTGGAAAAATTTGCAGGGTTATGCCTATTTGCGGTTTGCGTTTCAATTGGCAAGTACACGTGCAGAATTTTTAATCGCGAACTTATACGTGTCTGTTTGTGGGCACGCATTTAATATGAATTTTAAATGTTAACATATCTTTGATTATGGTATAGATATAATTTAAAATTTACACTATTCCTCCAATAAGTTTTATCCCCTACACACAATGATAACAGCACCCAGTGCAATAATACATGGCAAAATGAATTCTCCCAAGCTACCCCGTTTTCTACGCCTCTTTTCCGCCACCTTGGAAGGGGTCAGGGGTGGCTCTCACCCCCCAGCTGCTATGAAGGGGTCGGCCTTCTCTTGTAGAGAGCGTCATGTTAGGGTTGACACATGTGCTCCCACTAACCCGGGAAAACTCGGTACATAGACGTACTAATCTAATCTAATCTAAGTTGCAAAGATATGTTACATTAGAGATTCACATTACATGCATTCTCACAACCAGACACGTACAAGTTCGCGCTTGCACATGCCTCATGCGAACCTACAACATAAAAACCAAATCTCAAATGGACATACACCCTGCAACTCTTGCCGTCCTTCCCTGAGACAGGGGTGACATTGGCAAAGTGAACCATTTTTACAGCATGGGTGGTCAGCCGCATACCAACCTATAAGTCAAGGAACACACACACACGACAAATTACATTTTATACATCACTAAATAATAATATCCAAATACAAAATATCCATTTACAAATAAAAACAAATTCCAATTTAATAAACCCTAGCCGCCAACATTACAGATCAACCGCCATTTCTTTCTGTCCTTACATACTTCTTTCATTTCCTCCAGAGTCATAACTTTCTTCATACAGGCTCTTCTTTTATTATGACTCTGGATATTATCCTGGTTTATATTGTTATGATTTCACAAGTTCAATTTAATAGAAATTGTTGCTATTTATTTTGCACAATTTATTTTTAGATACACTATATTTAAGACTATGACTCTGTATGAAATGAACGAAGTATGTAAGGACAAAAAAAAATGGCGGCTGATCTGTAATGTAGGCGGCTAAGGCAAAGGCTTTGTATTTTCCAATTTAGTTTTTATAGATGTTTTGTAGATTTTGGTCTTATTGTTTTTGCTATTTTTTTTTATATAGCTGGATGTAATTAATTATTGTTTCCTTGAATTATAGATAAGTATAAAGCCGACATTCTGTAAAAAAATGTGCACTTTGCCAATGTCACCCCTTTTTTTCAGGGTATGTCGGCACGAGTTCCAGGGTTTATGTTCATTCGAGATTGTGTACTTGTATTGTAAATCCACATGCAGCATGTGTAAGCGCGAAATTATACGTGTCTGCTAATGGGAAATGCATTCAATATGAAGCTTAAATGTAATATATTGTTACGTTTTACCTGGGTTCTTTTAATTAAAACACAAGTTTAACACAAGTTAGCCATACAGTTTATTTACACAGACTTTCTTACAATAGATTTATTTTTAACAGACTTATTCTAACAGATTTATTTTAACACACTTATTTATTTCGTACAGATTACATTTATTTTACACCATTTTGGTCGCCCTAGTAACTAGATACTCCTCTGTGTGAGTGCTTCGAAGACTGACTCGCTTCAGCCCATTGTCGCCCTTCTTATAGCGGAACCTAGGGGCCATTCCAGCCTGCCCTAGAAACTTCCACTACCACAGTTGTATAGACGATTCTGGACATATTTATTTCATGAAGAGTCCATTTCCTACCTACATACACACCTTACAACTACAATCGTCTGGGCCAGAACATTCTCTCAAAACACACGTACACCAATAAACATCTACCAGTGTATTTCGTTACATTATCCCCCCCTTAGACTGTTCCGCCCCGGAACAGTCTTTTCTTTAAGAAGGTACGGGCAGTTTGACCCACAGTTGCATCCAGTGGTCAGGAAAAATGACGTTCCACGGAATTTTCCCCTTAGGGTTTTGCCCGTCATTGCTGGCTGGTGTGGGGGGGGGTGCTTTCCTCTTGGCGGCCGGCATGGGCGCCTTTCCTTGGCTGGGGGCACCGCTTTGCGTCCCCGGGCGGCCACCGCTCCTAGGCCCCGCTTGCTCGCCGGCGTCAAAGGATCAGAATCCTTGGTCGTCGGAGCCGCTCTCCTGCTCGGAAGCGAAGTTCTCACTCTCGCTCTCGTCCTCTGACTCGCTGAGTGGCTTCCTGCCGCGCCATGCTTGGGTCGTCCCTTCTGCTTGCTCTGCTTGGCTGAGCCCCTGCGGGCGGGGGCGCGGCGCCTGCGGGAGGGAGCGCCCCCCTCCCTCACTGACGGGTCAAAGTCAGAGTCCGCCTCCTGTCCGGAGCCACTCGGGTTGTACGAGCCATCTGAATCCCCTAAATCATCCCTGCTGACTTTGGGTCCCCGCACTTTGGTTTCCGGATCTGTTTCATACTCCTCGTTAGAGTAACCTCTCTTGACAATAGCAGCAGCGGACCTTCTGGGCCTGCCTCCCGTGGCCTCGCCGCGGTCAGTCACCGGCCTCTCCTTCATCAGCCCCCTGGCGTGCGAGGAGGCCTGCTTTGGCAGCAGCAGGAAGCCCACCACCCTGCTGGCCAGCTCCGTGGGCGCGCCCCTCTTGTCCAAGCCCAGCTTCTCGCACAGCGTCCGCAGCTGCTTGGGCTCCAGCTTCTGCACCTCCTCCAGCTTGGCCTTGTGCTCAGGCGTGTCCTTCTCAAACTCGTAGCCCTTGAACTTCTTTTTGTTGCGCTTGATGAGGTTCGTGCGGCACAATTGATTGTACAGGAACTTGAGGTCCTCCATCTTGAACCTGGAGATGGCCACCTCCACGTCGGGGATGTGGTCGATGGGGATGCCCCGGCCCGCGGGCACGGGCACCGGCGGCTCCACGGCCTTCTTCTTCTTGGGAGCCTCCTCCGCCTTCTTCTTGGGCGCGGGCTTCTTCTTCACACTGTTGGCCTTCTTGGCCTTGCCCTTGTCCTTGGCGTCCTCATCCTCCTCCTTGGCGTCCGTCTCCTCCTTCGCATCCTTGTCAGCCTTCATCTCGGCCGAGTCACTCTTGCCGTTTTCAGCCGACTTGACATCATCTTTGTCATCTTTGCTGTCAGCTGAGTCCTCAGCCTTGAGCTGGCCGTTGTTTTTGGCCTTCAGGTCTCCCTTCCCCAACTTCTGAGATGACTCATCCTCAGTTGACATATCGGCCTTTTTGTCATCCTGATTATCACTTAATTTTACACTATCAGTGTCCACCGACATTTTTAAGGCTAGGTTTTTAGCCATCTCCTCCTTCCAACCAGCTAGGTCTTCCCTCAAGCTCTTGAAGTTGGCAGCCATCTTTGTTTTAAACTCTTCCACGGCTCGCTCGCGGTCCCCTCCAGACGCCATGACAAAATATGCCGGGTCTTCGCCTGACTGTTCCAAGGCCTCCATGAGGCGTGCCTGTAAGGCCGCCTTCCCTCCTGAGGTCTCCAGGTCCCTCTCCAGAAGCTCATTCTTAAGCTCATAGACTTTGAGGTCCTTGATGTTCACCTTAGCCATTTTTTTTATTTTAACAAACTTCAAAACAAAAATATTTGCAAATTTATTTAATACGGGTTATGAGTTTTATATATAAAGTTATTTTAAATACGTACTTTAGCAAAATAATAATTTATCTAATTATACTGACGGTAGGTAGGTACCGCCTTTTAATATTTATTTTTAAATTTATTTACTATTTACTTTGCTTCGCCAGATCGGCTAATGAGTATTTACTAACACTATCACAATATTATTAACACGTTATCTATGCACACTTCAATCAAATTTTTAGCGGGTAACCACACGATCGTTTTTAATTCAAGTTTAACCAGTTTTATTTAAAACTTTTTTTTTTTTATTCATCAGTTTTTATTATGTTGTCCACATATATTTTTCAAAAGTCTCAAGCACAGTTTTTACTTGGTACTTGGTTTTAAACTTCACACCGACACCATTGTTACGTTTTACCTGGGTTCTTTTAATTAAAACACAAGTTTAACACAAGTTAGCCATACAGTTTATTTACACAGACTTTCTTACAATAGATTTATTTTTAACAGACTTATTCTAACAGATTTATTTTAACACACTTATTTATTTCGTACAGATTACATTTATTTTACACCATTTTGGTCGCCCTAGTAACTAGATACTCCTCTGTGTGAGTGCTTCGAAGACTGACTCGCTTCAGCCCATTGTCGCCCTTCTTATAGCGGAACCTAGGGGCCATTCCAGCCTGCCCTAGAAACTTCCACTACCACAGTTGTATAGACGATTCTGGACATATTTATTTCATGAAGAGTCCATTTCCTACCTACATACACACCTTACAACTACAATCGTCTGGGCCAGAACATTCTCTCAAAACACACGTGCACCAATAAACATCTACCAGTGTATTTCGTTACAATATCTTTGCAACTTAGATTTAGATTAAGTTTAGAAAGAGGCGATTCTTGCATGTTCCAGATACTTTCATCTATAATCTATAATCTAAGTTGCAAGGATATATTCATTCAAAGCTCTCAGATGTATGCCCACAAACAAACACGTGTAGTTCGCGCTTACAAATGCTGCTTGTGTACTTACAAATAAAATCCAAACCTCAAATGAACATAAGCCCTGCAACTCTTGCCGACATTCCCTGAAACAGGGGTGACATTGGCAAAGTGAACCATTTTTTACAGTATGGGTGGTCAGCCTCATACCAACCTATGAGTCAAGGAATTAATAATGTGAATGAATAAATTCATAATGGATTAAATACCAGAGAAATGTTCCACACGCACCAGCGAGCTATGTGTTCAGGCCCACGTCCCCACGAACTCCTACGTTATATCTATAATCTAAGCTGCAAAGACATTTTAGGCTCATATTAAATGCATGTAAATAAACAAAACCTCACATGAACATAAACCTTGCAACTCCTACCACCTTTCCCTGAAACCGGGGTGGCATTGGCAAAAGTCAACCAATTATTACAGAGTTCACTTCCGTTCGTAACTTTATTATCCCGAAGCCGGTATTCGTTTGTTGTCGGGAGCCCCTGCGCCCCCCACCGGGCACACACTATAAGGCGTTGTGTGTGTAAGCCAAGCTGAGTGGCCGCCGGGAGCAGGGCGTTTGTTTACGCCTAGCGCGCCAGGTGAGCCAGGCGCCCGGCAAGGGGGGCGCTAATTTATAAAGTGATTTGATGGATGTGATGGACCAGACAAGTGCCGGCAGACGCGCTGATCCTTTAGCGATGGCGCGGGAGTTGTTTATCACCATTTACAATTGTTGAAGCGCCGATCTCTTTATTAGATCGCTACCAATTCTCGTAACATTTCTTTGTTGCGGTTATATTTTTCTACCCTTTGCCTTTTAACCTAATATATTGTTATGTAAATAGTAGATTAATATAGGTCTACACCGTATGTAGCAATAATTATAAGCCTAAGAAGTCTAGAAGTGGAATGATCCTTTTGTACTCTCGAAGCTGGTAGAAAGTGCTGGCAAAATTAGCCATTAGAGACTTCTGTCACTACAGTATATAAGAAGCAAAATTGGATACAGCAGGCCAGTGAGATAGTTGCCTTTGATTGAAGAGTGTGAGCGGTGCTGAACTGTGAAAATAAATTTGAGTTGCTAAAAGTGTTAAAAATAAATATAAATTGTACAAATAAATAAATTAAAAATGAAGATCCTGAAAGAAGACCTGTATGTTTTTATTTAGAGACTTTCCGAACCCAAAAACATTACAATATCTACAGTTCAGACAGATTATCAATCGCCATTTTTTTCTATAATTTTTCTTTTTCTTGTTATAGATCTATGATCTGTTTATTGTGGAACTCCCTCCTGTGATGCAAAATACCAGCTGTTCTTCCATCTTTTGGAAGGGCGACCTGGTAGACGCTGGCCGTCCGGTATCTCCTGTGCCACGACTCGGGCTATCCTTGCTCCGTTCATGCGGTCTACATGGTCCCTCCAGAACCGTCTCCTCTTCCTGCTCCATCTGACGATGTCTTCAGTATCACACATGCTTCTGATTTGTGGTTCCTCAATCGGCACCTTAAAAGTTGAATGAGTGCTGATTTACTTGTTTGAGAAATGAGAAATGAGAACTTTAAATAGTACATATCTTTACAGCTTAGATTTAGATTTAGGTTGCCAAGGACAGAAGTCCCATACAAGACTGACGTTTGGTTGCCGAGAAAAAAGATCCAAATATTCCGAGTCCATTTTCGCAACGGTAACCCCTTTTTCATTATAAAACTAAATAAAATTAATTCGACGACGTGACACTTCAGCGAAAGGTGTATTTTGTTGTTCCCTCTCTCACTCTTCCGCGATGAAAATGAAAAATTTTGACAGATTATTCTCTATGAGCGGTAATAGCGACGCCATCTTCAATTGTTAATGTTGCCACATTAATTTTATTCCGCGCCATTTATATCTTTTATTCATTTTACTCTGTTCATATTTTTTTTGTTCATACCTAACGGTTTATTTAAATTAGAAAATGGCTGAAATTAAAGTAAATTAAATTGCGGCTATTAAAGTTGCAATTTTATTTTGTTTTAGCAGAAAAAAAAAAAAAAAATTAACAACTTTTTTTAATAACATACAGACCTCTATAGCTTGAATTAAACGTGGTGGAAGTAAAACTAACGCTGCCATCTTGTATAATGTAATTTTATTATATTATTATTAAAGATATGTTATTTATTATTTGTATTCCTTGACCTATAAGTTTTTATAAGGCTAACCACGCATACTGTAAAATTTATTTCACTTGGCCAATGTCACCCCTGTTTCAGAAAAGGTCGGCAAGAGTTGCAGACGCTGTATTTATTTTAGATTTGGGTTTTTATGTTGTAGGTTCACATGCGGTATGAGGAAGAGAGCACACAAAAACAGCGCTCACCAAATAAATCATCCTAATATTCAGAAGTGTCCAACCTCCGAATGAAATGAAAGAAAAAAATAAATGAGGGTGGAACTTCATATCATTATTAACAATTCAAAAACCTATTACAACAATGCTCTATCCGACAAAAGTATGAAAACTTAATCTCGGAATAAAAAAAAATGAATGCATTTATCTGCCCCAGGTGACCTCCATCGAGAGACGTGTCCTCTCTCTCTCTAGTGCACGCCGAGCGAGATAGCTGCATCTCTGTCTGCGCCCCTTTAACTGGCTGCAAGCTCCAAGATGGTGTACTGCCGAAAGCCCAACAGATATATGGTTCTAAGTTTGTACAAAAATATTTTTTCAAAAAATATTTAGTTATTTATTTTGCTTGAAAAAGTTCCCGATCGATGGCACAGTTGGTAGAGTGCTTGCGCTCCATGGTAGAGGGCTAGGGTTCGATCCCCACCAAGGGTTTTTGAAAAATGATTTCACATTTAGGAGGTTATTTATCTAATCTAATCTTATCTAAGCTGCAAAAACATATTTACATTTAAAATTCAAATTAAATGCATGTACATAAACAGGCACGTGTAAGTTCCCGCTTATAAATTCTACACGTGTACTTGCAATTAAAAAAACAAACCTCAAATGAACATAGGCTCAGGAATTTTTGCCGAACAGCGCTCGCCGAAGAAATCATCCTGATATTATTTTCCTTGACTTTTAGGTTAGTACGAGGCTGATCACAAATACTGTAAAAAAAATGGTTCACTTTGCCAATTTAACCCTTATTTCAGGGAAGGTCAGCAAGAGTTGTAGTGCTAAGGTTCTGTTGAGATTTGGGTTTTATATTGTAGGTCCACATGCGGCATGTGCAAGCGCGAACTTAGAGGTGTCTGCTTATGGGAATGCATTTAATATGAATCTTAAATGTAAGATGTTTTTGCAACTTAGATTATAGATTAAATGTCTCTTCTATAGCAATATTGTCAACGACGTTACCATGTTGAAAGCAGCGGTTCCCATAGAACACCGAAGTTAAGCAGCATTGGGCGCGGATAGTACTTGGATGGGTTACCGCTCAGGTACACCGCGTGTCGTTGGCATCTTGGACCGGTCCGTAGTCCAGTGGCAACACTTCGGACTCGTAAATGGAAGGTTGTGGAATCGGATCTCGGCGGAGCACAAAAAATATACCATTTATATTTCGAATGTGCTCTTCGCTTAGTTAAAAAATTCATAAACCTTTACTAAAGACCGGTCACTGAAAGGTCCATCCAACCTTAAAACAACTGGGTCTTGCTTGAGAATTGGCGTTTTCTACAGCGACGACCAAGCTCGCAGAGGGCTCTTGAGGTGTGATACACACAAAAACAGCGCTCACCAAATAAATCATCCTAATATTACTATTATTTATTGTTTTCGGCTATAAATAAATTAAAATAAAATGTTGGTTACAGCTTTGTGTGTGCAGGGTATAATCGTCAGACGGTCATAAAGATGAGAAGTAAGTAAGTAGGAAAAAAGGATGCACCGGTCCAGGAGGGAGGTGGGGTCATGTAATCATGGGAGACGTTATGTAGCGGGGACGGTAGGGCGGCAAAACTTGCATAACTTACATAAAAGGTTTTTCCTTGAGGTTCTATTTTCTTTATCAAGAATTTTGGGCGGTCTATACGAGTCGTATCTCGTATTCTACTAGTTAACACTACGGACTCGTAATCGGATGGTCATGGATTCGATTACCGGCGGAGTTTTCAAAATAGCCATGTAATTTTCAAAATATTGCCATATTTAGTCTAAATATCGCCATATCGATAAAACATTTTAGTATGTGTAACATCTCATACTGAGTGAACTACATAAGTATAAGAAAGTGTTATTGAAAATTTTCTTAACCATAGGAATTTTACAGATTTTCAGTGTTTTTACTAGTGGAAAATATATGAAAAAGTGTATTTATCTAAGAAGCCCATATTAGCTCAATATCAATATGTCATTTATCCAGCTTTAAGGTTAAGTTATTGTGTGTAAATACAAAATAAACCAAGCCTCACATGAAAACAAACTTTGCAACTCCTGCCGCCTTTCTTTGAAACTGTCGTGGCATTGGCAAAAGTGAACTAAGTTTGTACAGCATGGGGGTAAGCTTGATATCAACCTATTACATTACCACTTGTCGGGTGTCGGATCCGTATATTACTCGGAGGTTCCAGTAGCGAACATTTCGGACAAAATTGGTTCCCGATAAGTGTGAATAGCTTCATACATAAATAATGTTCTGCCACTGGAACCTCCGATTAATATACGGATCCGACACCCGACAAGTGGGAACGGGCACTAAGTCTATAATCTATAATCTAAGTTGCAAGAATATATTCATTCAAAGCTGTCATGTGTATGCCCACAAACAAACACGTGTAGTTCGCGCTTACAAATGCTGATTGTGTACTTACAAATAAAATTCAAACCTCAAATGAACATAAGCCCCACAACTTTTGCCGACCTTCCCTGAAACAGGGGTGACACTGGCAAAGTGAACCATTTTTTACAAGTCAAGGAACAATTACTGCTTGATATTGTAGCATCGTCGAAAGCGCTCGGGATAAGAAAATACTCAATTGAAGAAAAAATTATGTTTTTGTTTGCATTGTATCAAAAATAAAATTGAATGCTGCCAATATGAAAACACAAGCCCTTTAATTTTTAAATTTATTCAAAGCTAGAATCTAAAGTCTACAATTTTTTTTTACGAATAAAATAAATTCTAAGTTACAACTTTTGCCAGTGTTGCGCCCTAACATTTGGTCTCTCCTCTAGTTATTTACTGGCCGGTACATTATGTGCCTCAAAATGAGTTTCCACTTTTATGTATTTACCAAATAAACTGAAATATCTCCCAGAGCAGCGCTCGTGTGGACGAGGAACTGAACAATCAAACGCTCTTACGGACCGGGCCCTACAAACTGAAATTTATTCTCAAATAAGGTCAATTTAAAAAGAAAATTTTCAATTCTAAATTGTGTGTGGTTATGGGGCGAGTAAAATTAAATCATGTAGAGAATGAATAGTAATAATAATTATCCAATTTGTATATAGCGCCGTTTAGTGGCACTAGACACCCCAAGGGCGCTTTTATGTGTTGAAGCTTCTGTTAAACAAATGTGTCTTAAGCAACTTCCTGAAACTGCCAACACTGGTCTCTGTCGTCAACTCCAGAGGTAGACTGTTCCAGCAGGATGGACCAGCCGAACTAAAAGCCCTGTCTCCGAAACCGGTTCTGTTCCGTCGAAGTGGCAGTTGAAGCCTGTTTACGGCGTCACTCTGTGCAGAACGAAAAGTGCGTCGTTTTCCACATATCTGGTCGACTCTACACAATTCACACAAGTACATAAGAATGATGAAAGACTGATGAAGAAAGTATATTTTGCAAGAATAGATGGAGGTCGTGGTATAGGAAGACCGAGAAAGGTATGGATGGACGACGACTGAGGATGAACATCAGAGTTCACCCTCAGTTGTCGTGTAGAGAGGGTGTCTCCTGTAGACGTTAGCTACGTCGCTGACGAAATGTCGACAATAATGTAAGTTCCCTTATAACGGTTCGTCTAATATCCGATAAATAAATTTTAACTGTGCAGTTATTATTATTGTAAATAAGATTAGTCTTCATACAAATATTACCGACATTCGGTAGGTAAAAATTACCGTGGTGATGAGACTTCCAGCCCTGGGAGGCCAAAAATGGATGGACTGTTTTAACGCAGATGCAGCCAAGGCAGACATATGTAGCTGGAGAGCAAAGGCGATGGGCAGGCGAGAGAGGAGGAGAATCCTGGATTCAGCCAAGGCCCACCCGGGGCTGTCGAGCCCATGACGATTACTGATTTCTCAGTATAATAATAATAATAGGATGATTTATTTAGTTAGCGCTGTTTTTTGTGTGAATCACACCTCAAGAGCCCTCTATGAGCTTGGTCGTCGCTAAACAAAGCGCCAATACTCAAGCGAGACCCAGTTGCTGTACGGCTCGATGGACTTTTAGTCACCGATCTTTTTTTTTATTTTATTTTTTTATTAGGAAGACCAACAGCGTTAAAAAACAGGATTAAAAGCAACAGTAGACACAAGAAGCCAATAAGAGGTCCTCACGTATAAAGACAATTTAAATTAAACAAAGGAGAAGAGGATTACAAGAGATTATACAAAATTTAAAAAAAACAATAGAAAGAAAATATAAACTAAAAATAGTAATGGGAGACATAATTAAACAAAGTTGAAAGACAATAAAAAAAAATAAAGTAAAAATAGTAATGAGAGATACAACCTAGGATACAAAGAAGTTCTGCGTCATCCGCTGTCTTACCGACGTTGGTTAAGAATTGAAGAGGTCAAAATCAAAATGATCTGCGTTATGATTAAAACTGTCACTTGCACGCCACATGAATTAATTTGGTAAAGGTATATGAATTTTTCAACCCAGCGAAGAGCATATTTTTTTGTGCTCCGTCGGGATTCGAACCCACAACCTTCCATTGACGATTCAGAAGCGTTACCACTAGACCACGGACCGGTCTCCTTTTCAAGCCACATATTGTACGGTTTTCAAGCCGCCATTTAATCTTGTTACGGCTGCATCTTGATGAGGTCTCTTAGTGGGATGTCTGCCAAGGCAATACAGAAATATAGAGGCCCATGCTCACAAAGGAATACCATCTAAAATATGAAAACTTCTTCTTCATCTAGTTAGAGAAAATTAAAAAATATGGTTATTAGTGTAATTTTTGGGATCAACCATCGTGGTTGCTATGAGGCTGACCACCCATGCTGTAACAATATGGTTCATTTTTCCAGTGTCACCCCTGTTTCAGGGAATGTCGGCAAGAGTTGCAGGGCTTATGTTCATTTAAGGTTTGGATTTTAATTTGTAAGTAGTACGCATGCAGCATTTATAAGCGCGAAGTTACACGTGTCTGCTTGTGGGCATGCACTTTATATGAATCTTAAATAAAATATATCTTTGCAACTTAGATTATTTTATTATTATTATAAACCATTGAAACTACTTTTAGGTTCGGCCAGGTCAGACTAAATAGGTGAGATTGCGAAAGAATGGAACCTGCAGAGTGAGAGTAAGAGAAGAGTATGGATGAAGAAAGTGATGAATGTTGAAGAGATGAAAGAGATATTCCAATCCATCCAGCCTTACAGCAACTATGTCTTGCCTGAGTATTGGTGCTCTGTAGCAATGACCAAGCTCGTAAACACCTCTGTGGCACTAGAAGTGTCATAGACCTTTACGGGGCTTTAAAGCGTGGGCTCAACCGACGACAAAAATGCCTAAGAATAGCTCCTATGGAGTCTCTGAAATCTAGGAAGTCTCCCGCACAAGATTTCCTAAAAAAAAAGGACAAAAAATGAAGACGCATCTGCGGAGGTACCGGCTACCCCTAGTGGAACGGCTGCAGGATACAGTAACAGTAACAGGTATGGAGAAGCGGTTCCTTTTGTACCAAAATGACCCGGTATTTTATAAAGCGCTTACCAGGCGATTCTGTATGGGGATTTATAGGTGCAGATATAGTCCGATAAGCGTGCGCTGGCGGTAATTAGTACATAGAGGTGATTAACCCAGCTGGACCATCGCCAACCAACATGGGTCGGGCTGTACCCCTGATATCTGTACCTGTAGCTACATTCCCTTTGTACTTTTCTTTGTGACCTCCATTTTTTTAGCCACTCTTTTCATTCTTCCTCTTTCAGCGCCACTCCTTATTCTTCTTCTTCGATTGCCCTACAGATCATATCTCCCCTTGGCCTCCATCAGCCTTCGCCTCCAACTCCTCCTGTCTACCGCTGCGTCTTTCCAGTCTGTCACCTGCAGTAGTTGGTTTGCGTCCTTCCTCACCTCATCCTCCCATCTCAGCCACCCGGATGCGTCTTTCCTTTCTACCCCCCGTTTCGACAGACGACACACACGAAAAATGTTTATTACACTTTATGGCCTATGTAAAGAAGTGACAATAATGGAAAAAATCACACGTGTTTATTGATTTCTAATCTAAATTTTAAAGTTAAAATATTTTATAAAACTTAAAAAATGACGTTACAAAAAAATATTTAAAAAAACACGTTTTTGTTCACATTTTTTTCTTATAATTTTGTTGTTTAATATTTTAGACATATTTTTTTTCTTCATAATTATAGAATGATACAATGTCTAGAGAGTGTTTGAAAAATATTTTAGGTAACGTGAACAGTTTTCGAGATAATATGAAAAAACTGAAACTTGATAATTAATTTAATGTGCGCGGCAGTACTTCAGCGTGAATTATCGCCGAACGCACAGTGAGAAGGGAAAGACGCCACCCGGATGTCCCTCAAGGATCCTTTTTGGTGCCCGTGAAGAAGGCATTCTCTGCACATGTCTGGCCCATCTTAGCCTGTTTAATTTAGCATGTACAATGTACATAGTGTCTGGAACTACAAAGATAATAATTATAATAACAGTACACCGCGTGTTGTTGGCATTTCTTGGACGGGTCCGTAGTCCAGTGGCAACACTTCGGACTCGTAAATGGAAGGTTGTGGATTCGGATCCCGGCGGAGCACAAAAATGCACCATTTAT
This sequence comes from Agapetus fuscipes, assembly GCA_951799405.1. Lineage (NCBI taxonomy): Eukaryota > Metazoa > Arthropoda > Insecta > Trichoptera > Glossosomatidae > Agapetus > Agapetus fuscipes. Next base: position 13,037,758 of record OX637345.1, read on the forward strand.
ATTTCGAATGTGCTCTTCGCTGAGTTGAAAAATTCATAAACCTTTACCAAAGACCGGTCACTGAAAGCTCCATCCAACCTTACAACAACTGGGTCTTGCTTGAGAATTGGCGCTTTCTACAGCGACGACCAAGCTCGCAGAGGGCTCTTGAGGTGTGATACACACAAAAACAGCGCTCACCAAATAAATCATCGTAATATTATTATTATTATTTATTATTATTATTATTTAACTTTTATTATTTGTATATTAACTTGTATTACTTTGTTGAGTGCTGTTTTTGCGTGAATCATACCTCAAGAGCCCTCTGCCTATTTGTCGCTGTAGAAAGCGCCAATTTTCAAGCAAGATCCAGTTGCAGTAAGGCTGGATGGACCTTTTGATGACCGGTCTTTGATAAAGGTATATGAATTTTCCAACCCAGCGAAGAGCATAATATTTGAAAATACAAATGCTTTAAAATGTCTGCTTTTGGATTTTAACTTCAAATATATCTTTACAACTTAGATTTTAGATTATAAATAGAGTCCCTTTTATTGAATAATGAAGTCATAGGATATTACAATTTTTGCATGAAAATGAGATAGCAGCACCTGTTGAACTTTTGCTATCAACATTTCCGATACTTAAATACCTCCTCAATTCTTAATGATTTAAGCTCTAACGTACAGGCATTTTTATATTCATTCCAGGTCCAAAAAGGTTCAATGTTTATCTATATATATTTTAGAATGTCCGATTCAGATGCAGTTTGTCCGATTCACATGCATTTTGTCCGATTCCCGTATACTTTGTCCGATTGCCATGAAAATGCTTTGAAAGCTTTGTGCTCGCCACTATTGAGCTGATGATGCCATATCGGTGCCATGCATACAAGTAGATGTAGCCATGCCTACAAATAGCTTTGTACGAGTATAGGCACTTCGCAATCATAATGCCAGGTTTGACAGATAAAATCGGGCATTTAAAAAATGGGGCCAACTTTTTTTTAAATAGATGTATGAAGCGGAATGCAATTCACCAAACTATTTTGCCAGGTCAGAAATTCACTTCACTTCATTCATTTCACTGGTGTCATGCATTGAGTGGCCTGCTTAAAGCGGCGCTGGGCTGGTCACGTCAAAAGGCAGGACCATGACAGGTGACCGAAAAGGATCGCCCAGTTGAGGCCCAGGATGTCCAAGCGAGGAGCAAGACTGGGGAGACCCCAACTGAGGTGGCTGGACGACATCAAAAGAACTGCAGGCAGAGGATGACTGAACACAGCAGCAATAGACAGAGCTGGAGAGGATTGGAGGAGGCCTACGTCCAGGAGTGGACTGAGAAAGGCTGAGGAAGGATGGAAGGAACTACCAAAAGACATCATTCACATTTATTGCTTTCATCATTATAGATATCAAACGCTATCAATCAACACAGTCAGGTTTTTTTCTTACTAACGCCTGGTCCGGATTATTCCGTTCGATAGCTCAGCTGGTAGAGTGCTTGCATTCCATCCCGAGAGCTCGGGTTGGAATCCCACCGAAGGTGGCCCGTTTCGATGAAATCCAAAATAAAAATTTGCTCAGCCTTCAGATGAAATGAGTACCAGGCCCCTCGGGATCTTGGAGACCCACTCCAACTGAAGTTGTTGGCGTAAGGCCGGCCCCGTTACCTGATTAATAGATTCCACTCGCCACATGCGACCCCCTGGGAGAAAATTCTGCAAGAATTTACACTATTTGTGCAGCTTTGTAGCGAAGCCCCATTTTTTTTACTGTTTGTAGAAATCCGGCACTACGTTTACGTTCTCCTATATTTTGAACTCAAAAACTGCATGTAGGTATACTTCTAGATATGAATACTAGTTCTCTATATGTACTGCCAGTATTTTATCAATACATAACACAAGTGGAGGTAAATAAACATCGCGTATATTCTTATTGACTAACAGTCTTTTTCACCAAACATTTGATCCATAGCTGATCTACGGATCATCAATTTTTCGTGTGGAAAATTCACTGTAGGCAGCGGATGAGCCGTGCCTTTGCTGTTTGAGAATAACACTGCGTGTTTTCTTAAATTGTTGATTTCACTAAAAAACTGTTCACTTTGCCAATCTCACCCCCCTGTTTCAGGGAAGGTCAGCAAAAGTTGCAGGGTTTTTGTTAATTTGAAGGTTTGGATATGAGTTTGTTAGTACACATCGCACGTTTAATAATAAAGAGCAATAACTCAAAAAATAAGAATGTTGGGAAATCACGTTTGAAGTTCAGACAACCAGTACAACTTGTATGGAATGAAAAAGGCGGCCGATGTTTTATCTCGGTCATATTCGTCCAAATTGAATGGCCCGCATTGTTCTTGCGTTTTATTACAAAATCTCGACTTTCTCAATTTTTGAGTTATTTCTTTTTATTATTAAACGTGCGACATGCAGCATTTGTAAGCGCGAACTTAAACGTGTCGTTTGTACCTACGCATGCATTTGAGATGATTTTTAAAATTCTAATACATCTTTTTTCGTTTCAGTGTTTATTTCAAAACCAAAATTAAAATATCAGAAAAGTTTACTCAGCCTTCACAAGAAATGAGTACCACCCTCTCAGGAGCTGGGAATTTCCCACTTCAACTGAATTGCCGTAAAGCCCGTCCTCTCACCTGCAAAACTAAATAGGTCCCATCCACCGCATGCGACTCCTTCGGAGAAAACGCGGCAAAAAGTTGCACTATATTTGTAGCTGTATAGCAGCGTAATAATCCCAAATAATATATTGACACCTTAAAGGTAAAACTGAATAAGTGACGTATTAAGCTAACATGGGGTTCTTAGATAAATGCACCTTTTTTCCTATTTTCTACGAGAGAAAACACTCAAAAAATGTGAATGTCCTTTAGTTTAAATGTTTTCGATAAGCACTTTTGTTGTTCCTTGACTTATAGGTTGGTATGCGGCTGACCACCCAAGCTGTTAAAATGGTTCACTTTACCAATGTCACCACTGTTACAGGGAAGGACGGCAAGAGTTGCAGGGTGTATGTCCATTTGAGATTTGGTTTTTATGTTGTAGGCTCATATGAGGCATGTGCAAGCGCGAACTTGTACGTGTCTGGTTGTGGGAATGCATGTAATGTGAATCTCCAATGTAACATATCTTTGCAACTTAGATTAGATTAGATTAGATTAGACTTCCTGATAATACTTCACTTATTATGAGAAGTTAAACTGAATTATATTTTTAACCCACGATTTCTCAAAAAAGTGAATCACCCTATATTCATTTAACCTTTCAGGTGGTGATATTCCATTGCCGGAAGACGTGATTTCTATACGAGTGAGGCGACCAGTGACCACAGAGCTTATCAGTTCCCCTTATCTCGTGTCCTCCCATAGACAAGTTAACGACGCCACAGCCACGCACAGAAGGTGGGGTGAACCAATTTGAAGGGAGAAATCTTCTTCCCTTCAAGTTTGTTCATCACCCCAGATGGGCAGGGCTGGAAGTCTCATCACCACGGTAGTTCTTACCTACCGAATATCGGTAATATTTCCATCAAGACTAATCAGCTGTTTACTTACTGCCATCTTGGATTGACAGGTCTTCATTCAAATATTACCGATATTCGTTAGGTAAGAACTACCGTGGTGATGAGACTTCCAGCCCTAGTGTCTGTTGCACCAACCTCCAATCAATATTTGATTGACACATCATCATTTTGTATTGCGTAGTTCTGGTAAGGACCTCGGTTAATTATTTCTCGGAAGTGGGTAATAATATGATGGATTTTTAACAGGAAAGATGATGGACATCAGCTGATGTTTGATGTATATATGCAACCAATTTTTTTTCATTTAATGGGAGAAACCACACTCAATTTTAATCTTTATTTAATTGTAATTTGATGTAACAGGCCCTAAGTAACCACCCTGATTTTTTTTTAATTTCATCTAATCTAATTTAATCTAAGCGAAGTTGCAAAGATATGTAACATTATATGCATTTTCACAGGCAGACATGAGACACGTATATTTTCGCGCTTAAACATTCCGCATGTGGACTTACAATATAACAACCCAAATCTATAATGCACACACACCCTGCAACTCCTGCCGACCTTTTCTGAAACAGGGGTGACATTGGTAAGGTGAACCATTTTCTACAGCATGGGTGGTCAGCCGTATACTAACCTATAAGTCAAGAAACGTACGCAACAAATTTACATTTTTTAAATCAATAAATGTTTAAAGATGAATTATTTAATTGATGATGTTCCAAGTCAGAGGTATTTTTCTTCACAAACAGTAAAATAAAGGAAGAAGGAGACGCATCGTATTCTTCAGTACGTTTCGCTTTTCAATAAATCTGCCGGCCGTCCACCTACAGATGTGGAGATAGCATATTATAGAGACGCAGCGCGGGATATATTTCACTACGTACAAGCCGTAATTATAGTTCAGCGCTTCACCCGTACACCGTACAGCCACTCACCTTGATTAATTCCATCGCGGAAACAGCCGCGGGCAGGTTTCACAGGGCGAGGAAGCGAAAAACACTCCACTTTTTCAGGTCTTCTTCAAGTCACTTACTGCATGAGTTAGCTTACTAAGGCCCGGTAAATTCAAGTTTAGTAATATTTAAATTAACTTTTACTTAAACTATTATTCAAAATACTCAATATCGAGTTACCTAAAACCGAGAATTACTGCAGTGACAAGCCCCGCCCGCAAATCTTGTAAATAATACAATGCCATTCAAAAGCTTTAAAACAAACAACTGTTTATAAAAATCAAATGCTCAACCTTCATTTAACTGGAAAACGACACAAAAAATGTTCAGTTTGCCACAATTTTGATGTATCCTTACATTAAAAAAGAACAGCTGCTGTCAGTGAAGACGACGTCATCTTGCAAACCGTTAGTTAAGTAACTAAACATTTACTGGCAAAATTCGGTGAGTGAAATATGTATTATGATAATTTAACTAAAATTGCATTTTATAGTAAACTTTACTATACTTGAAAATACCGGGCCTTATAGTTGGTTTTCTAAAGAAAATCTAAACTATCTAATTTATTTAATTGTGTTATCTTTTTTCTAAGTTTTAAAGATTATTTTACATATTTAAAAAAAACATGTTTTATTTATTCCGATTTTATGTATTACGTGCTAGTTCGCGCTTACAAAATGAATGAAAAAGCCAACTCTTTCCGCCCTTCTCTAAAACAGGGGAGACATTGGTAAACACTGCCGCCCGAAACAGCGGAATACAAATAAAAAATAAATGAATTTATTAAAACAGTAACAATACCTCATAGACCCATTTAATTTTTTGTGGGAAATATGTCGTCACTGAGAAGCGCTAGAAGCAGAAATTCATAACTTCAAAGCGATGTCATGTAACTTGATTAACATACACGATAGTGCTACTACGACCTTGCATTTAGCAAATATGTCACTGCCATTTTTTTTATTTACAATGGTTGTCATCTCATCTCGCCGGGGATATCTTGAATGTGCGGACTTCCATAATACCTAAATTACACTAAGTGGTTTTTTTTTAGTTTCGGATCCACGATGTGTATAATTCCCTCTCTTACAAAATTTCCCCCCTTCATTATTTTGATCCATACTGCTTAGTAATTATTTTGACATGAATTGAATAATGTTCAGCGAAAAACATCCAAGTGCATTTTAGCAGTCAAATAAAACAACCTTAATTACATGGCTTGGCCTCCCTCATCAACCACTGTTTATATGACGCCCTTCTTCTCCAGTTCCATACTCACAATGTATGACAATCCACCACCACTCCGTACAGACACCTTGCCCTGTGTGTGTCCTGACCTCCTTCATCAACCACTCTTAACATAAGCCTTCATACAAGGCGTACAAACTTTATTTTCAAATTTTCTTACGTGTGCCCTATGGTACCGAAAGGGTGGCCACTAACCCAATATCTCGAAAATAAAATCACTGCATTTGAAATGTGGATATACCCTCGGAAGCTAAAAATCTCCTGGATGAATCAAGTCACAAATGCTCAAGTTTTTTCCCTTATAAATACCGAAACCAAATTCCTTGTGTCTGTTACAAAAATAGGTTCATTTGGGCACATTTTTAATAAGGAATGAGAAATATTAGCTTCTGCATCTCATCATATAGGAAAGACTTGAGGGACGACAGGCTCAAGCCTCAAGTTCGAAATAAAATACCATGGTAGAAGAACCTGAGACTGTGGTTTGGTGGAAGTACAATACATCTTTCCTATAAACTTCCATGATTATCACCAATTTTCACTTTTTTACAACGATCTTTGCGTTTTAAAATAAGTTGGCGCTTTATAAGAAGCTACACTTAAGTATTATTTGCGGAAATAAAATAAAGTGTTTCCTTTAGAGTCCAGTCGGAGCTTTCGCGGGCAATATGGAGGAAATCTGGTAGAATGTGGAAGAGAGTGGAAGATGGAAGTATTGTTAAATCCTGAAAATCCCACAAAGAGTTCCTCTGGGGGCGCCAACGGAAACTAGGGAAGGGGCAACGCAAGTAAAATTCCATTTCACACCAATATATTTGGAAGAAATGAAAAACATATGCAAGGAGCGAAAAAATATGTGGTTGGTCTGCAATGTTGGCGGCTGAAACTTCGTAAATATGATAGTACTTAATAGTGTTTTAGCGCTTGCCTAACAACTCAAAAATAATACAATAGTGCAGGATTACTCAGCCTTCACACAAAATAAATAACCCGTTGGTAGAGCACTTGAGGGCAGGGAAATCCCTACTTCAATTAAAGTGGTTGGCGTAGAACTGACCCCCATACCTGTGAAAATAAATAAGCATTTTTCGACCTCTTCGGAGACAACTTGATTAAAATGTTAGACCATATATGCAGCTAAGTTTCGTTCACGTATTCACTCTGAATAGTCATTGTGAATAGTATATATGCGTTCTTTCACCCTTTAACCAATCTGATAGTCATTCTTTTTTCGTTTATTGAATTATTGCAAAAGTGGTACTATATGTGCAGCTTAGTTTCGTTTACATATTCACTCTGCAAAGTATACTCGTAATCTGTATTCTTTCACCAATCTGATAAATTCATCCTATTCTCGATTTAAATTTTAAAGTTTTGTGTATTGACATTGTGAGTTTTATTTTTACATCATGAATTCATTATTTTCTCGTGTCTGCTTGTGAAAATCCATGTAATTTGAACCTCCTATAATAATATATAATAATATTAGGATGATTTATTTGGTGAGCGCTGTTTTTGTGTGTATCACACCTCAAGAGCCCTCTGCGAGCTTGGTCGTCGCTGTAGAAAGCGCCAATTCTCAAGCAAGACCCAGTTGTTGTAAGGTTGGATGGAGCTTTCAGTGACCGGTCTTTGGTAAAGGTTTATGAATTTTTCAACTCAGCGAAGAGCACATCCGAAATATAAATGGTATATTTTTTGTGCTCCGCCGAGATCCGAATCCACAACCTTCCATTTACGAGTCCGAAGTGTTGCCACTGGACTACGGGCCGGTCCATAATGCCAACGACACGCGGTGTACCTGAGCGGTAACCCATCCAAGTACTATCCGCGCCCAATGTTGCTTAACTTCGGTGATCTATGGGAACCGGTGCTTTCAACATGGTAACGTCGTTGTAACATATCTTTGCAACTTAGATTAGATTAGATCATTTTTTTAATGAAAATATTTGTGCGGACCATCCCTCTTCCCCTGTACTTATTCTTTGGCGTCAAAAGTACAGATTTATAGTTCAAAGCCTTGCAAAGTTTCCCCGCAGCTTTTTTATGTCTTTTCATAAACTTTATTTTTCTTCCCTATTCGACTTTTTTCAAATCCTCCTTTGTGTCCCGGCGCGAGCTATTTATGTATTTTATATATATTTCGATACGTTTCTCTATTGTACAATGTTTTAAAAGAATAAAATATATTGACAAAAGACTTTTTAATTAACAAATTAATTTATCTACAGATAGTAGACGAACATTTTATCATAAATTATTCTCGACGTCAGTTGTTTTTTTACCTAAAAAAAACAAGTTATTATAAGCATTAACTTTATTGTAAATTGTCGAAAACGATGCGGTGGTAGTGGTAATTTGGTAGGCTGGTGTTTGAAATAATTACTGCGCCGGTTCGTATCCCATTAGTCCTGTTGATGATGGATTTGATCCTGGATTAACAGTTTTAATTGAGTGATTATTAAAAAAATATATCTAAATAATAAAATTGATGAATATTGTATTGAAAGTATTTTTTATTAAAAATATTTTTTAACAGGATGAGTGGTCAACCTCATACCGGCAAGTTTATAAATAAAAAATCTGATGCGCAAATTATAACGAGCCCATCAACTTGTGCCACATATTCTCTAAAACAGGGATAGCTATGTCAGAACGAAATTATTTTTGTACAGGATGAAAACTTTGTAAACATTATCTATAATCTAAGTTGCAAAGAAATATTTATACCAACAAGCAGACACGTATAAATTTTCACTTGTGTATGCCGCATGTGAGTTGATTACAAAATAAAAACACAATATCAAATGAACATTAGTCCTGCAACTCTTGTTGACCTTCCCTGAAACAGGGGTGACATTGGCAAAGTGAAACATTTTTCACGCTGTAAAATCATTTGTTATCACTTATTAGTGTTTAAAGACGGCAGTCTCATACAAGACTGATGTTGGCTCGCCGAGAAAAAAATTCAAATAAAAAAAAATTCCATTTAAATACGGATTAGCCGTTTCGTAATGACCATTACACAACGGGCTGTACGGGCATTGTGATACTGTTAGACACTTTTTATTGAGTAAATTACCAAATGGAAGTAGAAAAAAACAATTGAGATATTTTCTGTGTGTACTTATACAAAAACCAATTATTGGATAATTGTCCTTCAAAAAAATACAGAAAAACAAAAAACAAAACCAAGGTATGATGTTTCAAATTAGTTAAATTTGCCTTTCGATTTTCTCTTTCCTGGAAAATGTGTACAAACAAAAAATCAACGTCAAATTTTGCAAAGAAAAAAATATTTTTTCATTTTGTTATTTTTTTTGTATTTTTTTTTCATATGGCTCTGGATGAAATGAAAAAAATATGTAAGGACAGAAAAAACGAAAAACTCACACATGCAACCCAAATATTTTATATTGGTCGATGACAACAGATAAATTCCCAAGATATTTCTTTAGTATCTCTTTATTTATTAGTATACAAAATTATTTATGATAATTTTTTTCAATTTGTAATAAATAGTTTATCTTACAAATCCACTAAAACCATTTTCTGATTATAATTTTACTTATTTTATAAATAAATTGACTAGGTTTTTTATTGCAATAGTGTACTATTGTATTGTAATTATATTTAAAAAGATGTATGCAAGTTGCAACAGCGCCTCTAGTGAGTGTTTTCGTTTTCTAACAATTTTTCTGTTTCCACGATGGTTTGTTATTTACGTATTATTTTATACAAGAGATAAAGTTTAGGTTTTTACAAATTCACGTAGGAACATATTGTTTAAATATGTATGTACAATTGCACATATAGTTTCTAGCTAGATAGACTAGTACAAATGTCATCATCCACTAAACATCATTATCAAAAGGCGAATGTACCAAAGCATGATCAGTGTCAAAATCATCCACACTCCGGTATCCATTTGCCTCGCTAAAAACTGGAGTAGCATTCAAACACCCATCTGCATCAAAAGTGACATGATCACCACCATCAAATGTTGCCAAATCCCCACAAAGTCCATTCTCTTCACTCTGGTAATCAGTGATCCTTTCAAAGTCCCCGATCCTTCCATCAGCGTCATCAAATCTCGGCCTCAAATTCGCCACGTCTTCAAATTCACCAGTTAATCTGGGCTCTGCATCAAATTCCCTAGAAAACCTGTTGATTTCCGTGTCAAAATCAGACGAGTCCAAGTGGTGGTCATTCTCAAAGTCGCATTTGGCTAAATTTTCATTCTCAAACTTAGCAAGACCATTAGAATCAAAGCTACACTTCACCACTAAGCCATCTGCGTCCAATTCTGAGTGGTTATCAAAATTAGGTAACGTGGAATGTTGTTCTAGATTTAGAATGGAATTGCCTGAATCTAGGTAAAACAAATTCTCATTTTTAAAGTCGTTTTGATAGTTCTTCTCCCAAGAACTGTTTTGGACAGCGTTTCTTTGGTTCTCATAGTTTTCGATGTTTGACGATGTAGCAACTACATCTAGTTGGAACCCATTTCCATCCACATTTCTTTTGATGCTCCCCAATGTGTATTGTAGTTGTTGAGGATAGGGATTTTGTTCATGTGACGGTCCAGGAATTGGTGAATGTGGATATGTAAGAGATGATGCAGATTCAGATCTTGACAGACGTCCTGGAGATAGGTCTGAAGATGTAGCCAACGATCCAAGGTCACAGATGTTTATTGATTGAGGTGATGACACTGAAAGGAAAGATGAAATCATCAGGAATATTGAAAATTCAAATTGATTCAAGGAATGATCAAAGTGAGCCAATAAAACAGACAATCTAAGCACTAGATGTGCAGAAACAGTAGTTTCTATAGATTCTAAGCTGTCTTTTAAATCAATAGATTTATCAAATGGAACCTCTGCCAACCATTAAGCAGAGAAAACTGATGTACTTCGGTCTCTAAAATTGAGGGGAGAAGATCTCAGGGATGCCGAAGGACATCGCGGCTGAAAAACCTGCGACACTGGTTCAACAAAAACATCAAGCCGCTATTTTGAGCCGATTTTCGATTGGCACCAAAGAAGAAGAATATTAAATGGAACCGTAGCTCACTAGACAGTTTGAAAGGAAAATTTAGACCATACTTATTTTTCAAACCAAAATGGGAGGTATGGCAATGGCAATCAAGATATTGGTGTAGCTCAGTCCATTATTTTTCACTATATGATCTGTGATTTTAATCGACCACCAACAGATACGCACAGTAAATGGATCATCACAAGATGATTTGAGGATTTTTGATGAGCAGAAAGTGGTTGATAAAAAGAGACCAAGATCGAAGAATCTCTGTTGTCCAAAAAAAAATTGTAGATAACTTACTAGGCAACGTTATTAGGTCCTTCATCTCATTGGCTAACACCATGCTCAGCGAATTGTGGTGCTGAGGTCGATTTCCATATTGATCACCGTTCACTTTCTGCTGTTTTCTCCATTTTGCTCTACGGTTCTGGAACCACACCTGAAAAGAACCGCAATCTGAGAGATATTTTGTTGCTGAAAGAAAATTTTATTTATGAAGCCCTTGAAAGAATCAATTTTTATTAGCTAAAATTAGCCAGTTTTAAACCAAACCACTATACTTGAAGTAGGATTTTCTTTGCTCTCGAAACAAAAATTCACCTTCCTTTTTTTTAAAGAAATTCTGTGCGGGAGACTGCCTACTCCCTAGATTTCAGAGACTCTAGGGGTCTATGACACTTGTTGTAGGGCCGCAGAGGTGTTTACGAGCTTGGTCGTCGCTTCAAAGCGCCAATACTCAAGCAAGACCCAATTGCTGTAAGGCTGGATGGACCTTTAGTGACCGGTCTTTGGTAAAGGTTTTAAGAATTTTTCAACCCAGCGAAGAGCATATTTGAAAATATAAATGACATATTTTTTGTGCTCCGTCGGGAATCGAACCCACAACCTTCCATTTACGAGTTCGAAGTGGTACCACTGAACTACGGACCGGTCTTGGTATATTGAGCGTAAGACAATTGATTAAGACAGACTAATATGGAAATGAAGGCACCCACCTGCACCCTTGCCTCTGTCAGGTCTATCCTCAAGGCCAGCTCTTCTCTGAAGAAGACGTCGGGGTAGTGAGTCTTATGGAAGGCTGACTCCAACTCTTCTAGTTGGATATTTGAGAAGGTGGTCCTGGAATAATCGGAGAAATTTTAATATCAAGTTACTTGACTAATATGGGTTTCTTGACTAATAGGTTGGTATGAGGCTGACCACTCATACTTTAAAAAATAGTTTACTTTGCCACCCCTGTCACAGGAAAGATCGTCAAGAGTTGCAGTGCTTACTGCTTATGTTCATTTGAGATTTGGGTTTTTATTTTGTAGATCCACATGCAGCAGGCGCGTGCATCGGGTATAGGTTAATACTGTAACTGTAACTGTAACTCTGCCGCCATTCCGTTAGGGGTTTAACATGAATTTTAAATGCAAATATAAATAAATAAATGGCAACTTAGATTAGATTAGATTAGATACGATAGCCGCTAGGTATATATTTTTTGACTCATTTAATGCAGCCGTCTCTTACCTGTATCTTCTTTGCTTTCTTTTCGGCATATCACAGCTTTCTCTGTTTCCTAAAAAAATAAAAATAAAACAATAATAATAATAAATAATAATAATTTTATGGCATGTAAAATGGCATTCCCACCACTTAAGTATTAACAATGGAATCGGCAATGTAACAGTAAGTGTGACTCGGTCACCATTCCACTAGGGGTGGCCGGAGCATCTGCAGATTTTCCTCAATTTTTTCCTATCCTTGCATATCGTTTTCAATCTATTCATATGCATCACCTTTTTATACATTTCCTTCACTTACATTAGCTTTGTATATCTCATTCTTTCACAATTTCACCAATCTGATCCAGTTATACTTTTCTCAGTCTTCTCTTTTCCCTTCCACATTTCCTTGGTTCATTCTCTTTGTAAAAGTCTTTCATCATCCATTCTTTTAATATCCAAACCATCTCATCACATTTATTTATATGTTCGTTCGAGGTTGGCAAACCGACAAAGAATAAAATAAAAGGAAGAAGAAGAGAAAGGACATGTAGGAGTTTCCCGCCATTTATTAGGACTTACCTCTTGTTGGCGGTAAATTCTGATAAATGGGCTCTTCCTGGATATTTTCCATTTTTCTTGCGATAGAGAAAAATGGGAAAGAATTTATTAAGTTTGTCGATGCAGAAGTGGTCCATTTGAATACGAATGTTTTCGTGTTATCTGCAACGGCTCGATGGCTCAATTGTTAACGCGTTTGCTTACCAAGCCAGCAGATAAAAGTTCGAAAGAAACATTATCCGTTAAAAATGGATATTTAATTGGACTTATGGACTAGGAACATTTAAGCATAAAAAAAACAAAACCTTAAAAATAAATCTATACAAAAAAAGTCAAAAAATCCTATGCAAAAAATGTAGCAAATTTATAAACCAACATTACAAATCAACATTGCACATTAGCCGCCACTTCTTCCTATCCTTGCATACTTCTTTCATTTCATCCAGAGTCATAACAAGTCCTCCTTTTATTATGACGCTGGATATCCCATTCATTCGCTATTTCAGAAATTTGTTACTTTTCTCGGTCTTTCTCTACCACGACATCCATCTATTCTAGCAACATATACTTTCTTCGTTTCATATCTTTCATCACTCATTCTCTCCATAAGCCCGAACCATCTTAATATACTTTTAATCTTCACTTTCCCTTACACCACATTCTTCTCTTACAAAATCATTCCTCACCCTGTCACTTCGTTTTTTCCCAATCATGCATCTTATCCTAATTTCGAAAATTAACTTCGAAAAACTAGCTTCAGTGGGGGGGGGGGGCTAGCTACTGCCCTAGTGCGGCCCGCACTAAATGTCACGTAAAATATTTGTCCCTTTTACAACAACAAAAGGTTGCCGACCCTTGTTCTTTATGACGAATATACTCACCTTTAAGATGATCCTCATATTCCTCGTCACAGGAGCCTTCCTGACTGTTCTCCAACTCCTCAAGAACTGATCTTGGCTCCATCATCAGGTGAGGAGGTCTTCATCCCATCACAGGATCTGTAAAACAACATCATCATACGGATCCATATAAATTAGGGGGCTTCACTCTATTAAGCTGCATACACATATAGTGCAATTTATTTTGGTGTTTTATTGAACATACACTCTGCAACTCCAGCTGCCCTTCACAAATTACATTTTTTTACATTTTGTTTTTATGTTGTAGGTTCACATGCGGCATGCGCAAGCGCGAACTTGTACGTGTCTGCTTGTGAGAATGCATGTAATGTGAATCCCCAATGTTACATATATTTGCAACTTAGATTAGATTAGATTATTGGACAATTTTTTTCTTTAGCACCGTATTGTATTTTATATTTTTTTATATAATTTTAAAATGTGAAAAATATCCTCAAGTGAGCTTAATATCTATAATCTAATTTGCAAAGATATATATTTAATTAAAGATTCCCATGAAATTCATTCCCATAAACAAACATTGCGGGACCGATGGAGTGAGTGAGGGTTTCGGAGTCTGTTTTTTTAAGCATTTTGCATTTTTAAGTTGGTGAATTGCATTCCTCTTCACAAATCTATTTAAAATAAAAAAATAAAAATAAACAATGAATTCTCGCAAATCGTCACATTTTAGCTGAATAATTACCCTATCATAACATGATATATTTTGTTATGAAATATTCCTGACGCAAAAGTGAGTCGTCTTGCAAAATGAGCATTTTTAAAATGGTTTTTTTTGCATATTTCGAGCTGAGTTAAAAAAAAATACTGTTGCGAACTTCGAGTACAGGCGCTCGTACACACATAGCTACATCAAAATGACTACACACACCAATGCACGTAGTATAGAATCATCTAGCAGTCCCTGGTAGTGTGCGTAAATATTCTGGTGATGGAATAGTCCATAACTTGGGAGAAAGATCTCTCCGTTCTACTATATAAGGGTCAAAATGGTAGGACAGCAGGCAATTGCAAATAAGCACGTGGCTAGATAACACATACACCAGTGACTCTCAAGTGTGAAATTAATTGTACATTGTAAAAAAAATGTGAAAAATAAATCCTTAAAAATAAATTCTGGCATTTTTAATTAAAAAGAATTCAGCACAGAACGTAACAATATATAGAAATGCTGGAGTGATGTTTTCCGGGATCTGTTGCCGTGGTCTGTGGGAGCTGGAGCTTCCGGACGTTTCGCCCATTTCTACGATGGGCTTCTTCAGCGTGAAGTATGATGATGATGAAGATCTTGATGAGAACTGTGATGCCAGTGTGTGTGCAATGAGGGTTTATATGTCTACCATCTTGCTTCTACAGCGTGTGTTTGTTGTTTTAAAAGCACATAGATGGTGCTTTTCAGATCCCGGAAAACATCACTCCAGCATCATCGGCCGTGTAAGCCTAAAACTCTTATTCAATATATAGAAAGACAGCCGTATGTATTTTTTTTAAAATAGCTTCCCCCCACTTCAACTGAAGAGGTTGGCGTAAGGCCGCCCCCCTTACCCGTAAAAATAAATAGGTTCAACTCGCCACATGCGACCCCTTCGGGGATAGCGCGGCAAGAAGTTACACTATACGTGTAGCTTAGTTGCGTTTGCGTTTAGCTAAAGTTGTTTTGGGTCTCAAATACACGCTCAGATATTGTTTTATGTGAGAGTCCTTCTGGTGACGCCATTAATTCTGCCAAGTCACCGCGACAAGACAAAGCTGCTAATCTGATTAAGGCGGTGGGAGAGGAGTGTGTGCCGGCTAGGATTGGAGGAGTATGGTGGAGGTGCAGGGCTGCGAGGAAGTCCTGGAGAAATCCCGGCAAAGGAAAATCCCTTCAACGCAACTAAGCTGCTCATATAGTGCAACTACTTGGATGTGGTGGATGGGACCTATCTATTTTTAAAGAATGAAAGCCAGCTTTGTACAACCCCTTCAGTTAAAGTAGGGGTTTCCCAGCTCCTGAGATTTCTCGTGAAAGCCTACTACACTTTGCCAGTATTTTTTAAACAGTTTTTATTTATTTAGAAAAAAAATACTTAAATAGAATGGACAAAAAAAAACAAAAAAAAAAACAATTGGTTATCATAGAAACACCGAAATATTTTTTAATCTCGGTTAGTTTCGTATCTTAGTCTTTTGATATATAGAATGAAGGCTTTCTACCTACTAAGCTATCGATCGGATTTTTCCCGGATGATGATGATCGGATCCCGGTGTTAATTTTAGTGACAGATAATAATATTAGCTAGTAATGGATTATCTTAATAACGGAAAATCCCGGAAACTTAATATATTGAGGATGAAAAAATTCATGGTTTATTAAAAAAGGCACTCAAACTAAGAAAAAGAGGAAAACGAGGTTTGGGAAGGTGTCCTTACACATGCTTCATGTGTAAGAAAACCTAAATCGATAATAAACATATTTTGATCGAATTTCATACCATAAGGATGGGCAATATCAGGCCAATCTTTAATTTATGGAACATTAAAATATTTAAATGAGTAACTGTAGCTCTGTCACTATTTCGCTACGGGGGGCTAGAGGTTATGCAGAATTGCCTCCATTTCTTTTCCCTTTAACATACCTTTTTTTTTATATGAGCTTTGAATGTTAATATATCTTTACAACTTAGATTATAGATTATATTTGTATATATCCCCTTTTACATGTATTTCATTTATTTACATTCACTCTGTAGTCTGTACGTAAAATGTAGCATTCTTTCGCAATGTCTTCAATCTGTTCAAACCATACCTTTCTGAGTCATCTTTTACTTCAAGTGCAAGTTTACAAGCATTTTCTTAAGGTTTAATTTCGTCCAAAAAAACTGTTTTAGTTATTTTATTATTTTGTATAATCTATAACTTATTGTTTATAGTCGCCAATTTAGTGACATGTGTTTTCCGGGATTTCGTTCACTGGGGATTTCTGCATTGGGATTTGGTCAACCCTGCATCCAACCAATACGGCGCGATATTATGGAAAGAATTCCGATAATAATGTAAAGACTGTTAATTCAATTTTGTCCGGCCCCAGAGGGAATGATAATTGGACAAATTAAATTAAAGACAGATATGGCGCCATCATAATGCCAGTGCGGGGAGACGAGTGGCGGGAAACAGAGCGGCCATCTTGCGACAACTGTCAAAAAAATGCGCGAAAAAGTTATACGAAAAAAAGTCATTTAGAAAGTGTCCAAAAGTAACTAAACTCAAATTTCATAAAAGAAAAAAAAACAAATGGTTCAAAGTGCTAATACTTAAATCTAAAATAAATAAATCATCCTTTCATTTTCTGAATTAATAGAGTCTGAATAAAAAGCCGGGAAAAATTGTGACGTCACTCCACTGCATTGCTTACAAAATAACTAACTAAAAGTTTGTTTTTGTATGCTAAGGACACTAATCGCCTAGACTAATCGCCTAGACCTGTGTCGTCATTTCGCCTAGAGGGAAATGAGAATGTTCCGACTCCATTGTGCAGAAAGAAAAAAGAAGTTTTTGTCATGTGAGGTTTATTTTCTGTGATGTGTTGCCGTGGTCCATTGTAGCTGGAGCTTCTGTGTGTTTCGCCCATGTCTACGATGGCTTCTTCACTGAAGTGAAGAATGAAACACAATAATGCTTTTGTTATCGTGCAGGAAAAAGTGCATATGTTTTCAAAATGGAGTTAGGTAGGTACATACTAAGTTTCTGATTTTGTACTAATAATGCAATAAAGGTCAAAAAACCTGGTTTTCCACATGGATGTGTAAAATTATTAATGTGAAAAATGGATAACTGAAAACCATAGAGATTAAAAACGTTTATAACCATTAACTTTTAGTAAAAGATAGGTAACTCCACTACACAACGTTATGTTTTAAGATGACAGCTATGAAATAACCTTGAAATTTTTCGCGGGAAAATGAATGATGCGGCGTCCATGTTGTTTCCGCCATGTTTGTGTTCTGTTCCGAATTCAAAGTTTTAAAAAGTTTCCATTGTAACGAAAGAAAAGAGAAAGAATGGAACGCGAAGTTTGGATATAATCCGATTTGAAATGTTATGAAAGAAAACTGAAGGACGATCCATATCTGGGAAATTATTTTTTATTGTGTTTTTTGTTGACTTTTATGAAACCTACCATTTTGAAATAATAGCTTGTATTGTGTTTTTGAAATAACTACCATTTTTTTTTGTTATTACGAAATTTTAGATTTTGTTATTATCAAAACGAAAAAAAGGCTCCAGAAATAGTTTAGGTTCCTTGATTGCCAAAACCAAGCGAAACCTATTAAAGCTATTTCGAGGAAAACAAATTTTGTTTTCTAATTTTTCTTACACCTTTTCAACAATTTTTTCCAAATTCTGAAAACCTTTATTCTCTGTCTTTCGTTTTAATTTTTTCGTATAAAAAAGTTTTAAACATTGCATGCAAAGGTTGTAACGTGATCTGTGGTTGTAACACAATAGTTTACGTTAACTTTTAAAAGAAAATTTAAATATATTTTTTTTTGAAATAAAAATTCATTTTTATTTTATCCTCATAAATACATTACTTATTATAATACATATTATGTATCAGAACAAATTTAAAAATATACATTTATACAAGGACATACCTTTTGCAGTTTTATCTGTTTTTTATTTATTTTGATTCTCTTGAAATGATTTAAATTAACAAAAAAATAAAATTCACTTTTTCAGGTTTAGTTTTTGAAAACTGAATAATCGAATACAATTTAATTTTTTTCTTTTCTATCTTAGTTATTAAGTAAATAAATTAAAGTAAATATTATTTCTTAAATTCACACACACATAAATTTTCAATCATATTTATTTTTATTTATTTCTTGATTCTTTTCCATCACTGATTATTCCTTATCAATATTTAATATTTTTCCGAAAATTTATTTGAATTTTTAAAGCACTTGTTAAAATGCTGACACATATATTTAATGAAAATCGATTGTTATGTATTTTTTTTTTGTACGAACAAAACATGTTTGTAAAGTATGGAAGATACCTTATGTCCTATTCACTCCTAGGTATGACATATTATTAAAATAAATAACTAAATACTAAAATGTATGTATATACACTCGCATAGGTGGCTTTGGAAGTCAGCTGATTACAGAGGCGTCGGTAGTTCAGTTCGTAGAGTGCTTGCATTCCATGCCGAGCTCGGGTTCAAATCCCACCGAGGGTGTCTTAAATGATTTCCCGTTTCGGTGCTTATTTCAATCATAAAATAAAATACCGGCAAGGTTAGCTCAGCCTTTACAAGAAATGAGTGCCAGACTCCACGGGAGCTGGGAAATCCCCACTTCAGGGGAAGTGATAGGCGTAAGGCCCCTTACTTGTAAAAATTAATAGGTTCCAATCGCCACATGCGATCCTTTTGGGGAACTTTTGGAGAAATTACACCACATGTGAAGCTTAGGAGCGTTTTTTAAACTTGGGGAAAAAACTAATTACCTCGCACTGTAAACGATAGTTTTTTCCAAAATGATGATCGCGTCATGTGAGCTGCTAAAAAGTACAACAAGTAACTATTTATGTTGACTTTTTAATAATATCATGATGCACATTTCTAAGTTTTTTATAACAAACATTTAACAGATTAACAGCTGTTATGGTAGGTAGGTACTTGGTGTTTTTTTAATAAATCATTCAATTTTTTTCTACCATTGAATGAGTTGCATGAAAGCTTATGTATTATCACAATTAATTTCACCAGCCTCACGCCGACATTTTTTGTTCACGAAAACAATAATAAATCTTATTTTGTAAGACGAGATATGTTCATATTACTTTTCATCGATAAAGCTGTCATTTCTTGAACAACAATATAAACTTTTTTTTATAATAAACACAATCTAAAGGTGTAGGCATGGAAATAAATGACGCTATGGAAATTCGTAAATAATTGACATAATTATTTCTAGATGTGCCATGACATGATTTTTTGTGACGCCACTGGTTGTCCGTATGGGATTGACATGCGCAAGCTTAAAAGTGTACTTCAAATACTCGTACATACCACATACCTATTATATAGGAAAACAATATTCTACGGGTAAAGAATGTGTTCATATAATATAGAAGGGATGATGAATATATATTTTTAACAAAATATACTTAGAAAGAATAGACTTTTAAGAGTTTGTGTATTTAAACAATGAAAGTTATTTTTTATGAGAAAGTATAAATATTTATTTAAAAAAAAAACACAGAGTTTTATAGGACACAGTGTCCTTTTGAAAATGACGTAAGCAAGTCGAAAGTACTCGAGGGGAAATAAATGCTCAACCTGTGAAAATAAAACTTTGTTTTTTTTAAATAAAAAATATATACTTCCTCTTAGAAAGAATGCCCAAAGAAAGTTCTACAATTTCTACGATATTTTCCAGTAGGTTGGAGGCAAGATTTTTTATAAAATACTTAAACGTTGCCCAATACTTTTTTGTTTCCTGACTAATCAGGTTGATACAGGTCGCGTCATGTAAAAAGAACGCTGAGAAGAAGTGGAGGTGGTGTGTTTGCGCAAGGGTTACAGTCGCACAAGTACCAAAAAATCCGATAAATCGCCTACTGCGCAGCTTGCTGTTAGCGTTATTTTTACGTGACGCGACCTATATGAAGCTGATAACCCATACTGTAAAATTGGTTCACCTTGCCTGAATGTCATCCCTGTTTGACACGTGAAGCATGTGTAATCGCGAACTTGTAGCTACATACCTTCTTGCGTGCGCGCATGAAATACAAATATTTTTTGCCTATCATTGCTACTTTGCCTATAGGTAATTAGTTATGCTTTCTTGGACAACATTGGCTAGAAGTTTGACTCTAAAACTTGCAACTTCGATACTATTAGATACGTCGTGTCCCACCCTATGTACCTTCATATTTTCCACGTAACAGTTTCCTACACAAATGTACCCCGATCTACCCACACACTGGCAGAGCACACAATGCTAGAGTTCAAAGCGGGAAGCCGTAGTAGCGACTCATAGAAAACTAAACTAGCTAGCACTGCCACAGATAGGAGTAGGTATAGATACAAACAAATACCTGGATTTTCTACTTAAAAAACACGTACTCTTCCAGCTCACACGCCTAGTCTTCTTCTTCTTTCTCAGACCACTCCAATCATTATCATTGTCTTTACAACCCGGTGTTGGACTAAATCTGTTGAAGAGCCAATTGGTCACTTCCAGAGCTCGCAAGTCCCTTTTCTTCCCATTGCTTTATCTTTGCTTTGACCTCTTGACATGTCTTCTGCCACTGAGTTTTGTGGAGTAGATCGTGTTTATTGTTGACATATCTTCACGCAATGTTCTCCATGCCTTTCAAATAGTTGTTACCGTACTTAATACCAAATTAGAAAACAAAGGCACTGGATCCAATTCTAATTTGATGTAAAATGATTTTGAACTTCAGAAAACGTTGAAACTACAAGGTTGGTACACACTTCTGTAGGTACTTAACATAACATTTGTTTACGATAAACTACCATCTGATCTTCTGGCAACCGAAAAAATTACCAAATTTGGCCTACCCACGCTTTAAATACTGTGTGTTCTACCATCCCCGGACTGCAGCAGTTCCCTTGATGTCGTCCAGCCACCTCCTCCTTACTCCCCGCTTGGACATCCTTAGTCACCATCGGACGATCCTTTTCGGTCCCCTGTTGTGTTCCTGTCTTGCGACTTGACCTGTCCAATGCCACTTTAGGCAGGCTATTTTATTTATTTATTTTTTATTTAACAAACAAACAGTTATACATGTACTTGAATAACAACATAGTTATAACAATTCAAAAACCAGCAAAGATGCGTTGTAGATACGGCATTAATAACCACAGTGAATCGACAGATCTCCTGGTTGGGAATTCTGTCCCTGAGGCTGATTCCCAGCATCTTTCTTCAATTAATTGACTAAGCTCAATCGAGTGGGTACCTTTCTGATGCCTTCCCAAGTCTCCAGTAGCAAGGGCGCTATGTGTTGTAGCTTCTATTAAATAAATGTAGGGTACCTTAATCAACCTCCTGAAACTGACAGCATTGGTATCTGCTGTCAAATCTAGAGGCAGACTGTTCCAGCAGGATAGACCAGCCAAACTAAAAGCCCTGTCCTCGTAGCGCGTTTTGTTCCGTGGAAGTGGCAGTTGAAGCCTATTTACGATGTCACCCTGTGCAGAACGAAGAGTGCATCATCTACCCCGTCGCCCCCGGCAAAAAAGCCTCACACTACGCTCAGCAGAAACCGGAGCCAAGTCACGTATTGAAGAGCCGATCAAAAGAGTTAACACAGTGTTTGGAGAGCGTGCGTTTGCAGTTGCTGGTCCTCTGGCCTGAAACTGCCTGCCTCATCATGTGAGAGAGCTAGTGGACCATGGTAAGTTCTGAAATGCACTGAAGACAAGCAAATTTCTGGCATCGTTTGCACCAGCGCCCTTAGAGTGACTACTTTTGAAAATTGTAATATTTGGCTCTTCCGACTCAAAAGGTTGCCGACCCTGCTCTAGGGGCCTCCAGGACCTCCGCAGATGTGTCTCCATTTTGTTGTGTTTTTGCACACTTCTTTCATCTCCTGGACATTCATCATTCTCTTCATGCATGCTCTTCTCTTTTTCTCACTCTGCAGATTACAATCATTTGTGTGATCCATTTTTTACTCTCAGTCTTCCCTTCCACACTTACCATTAATATACTCTGCTGTTTCAACTCTCCTTGTTATTACTCCATTCTTTCTACAACTTAAAATATTGTCGTTGCTAGTAGATATAGAAAGCCTGTCTCTTTTCACAGATAAGGCGACCAGCCTTACGCACCTGCAAAGAGAAAAAACAAATAAAAAAAAAACAAAATTTCAATTCACTTGAATTTCTTTAATTACTTTTTTAATTCTCTCAGATCTGTATTGATATTGTTAAATATTATAATTATATTATTGTTAAACTATATACATTGTGACTTTTTCGAAAAACTGCAGAACAAGAATTATTACTATTTTACAAAAATTTGAATATAACAAAGCTGTGACTATTTGAAAACTCCCTTAACAGATGACGTCATCAAACTTTAATGAATGATTTTTAATCCCTAATACCTGCTCAATACACATAGTACTACTGCCATCATAATAGCGCTTTACAGCCTCATTCTGGCATTTGAAGGACGATATGCATTTCAAAATTCATATTTTTAATTATAAGTTTTATTTCACCATTCCGTACTTTGCATTTGTATCACCACCCATAATTTACTAGAAGATTTATTTTATTTTTTACTTATCTAGGTTTTCTAGTAAAATTTGCAGTATTGTAATCCTTCCTAAGAGGTACAAATATTTTTTTAAATAAAAACAAAAAAGTTTTTTTTCAATTTCAGGCTGAATATACAAAGTAAATCAGATAAAAGTAATGACTACTATCATCTGTGGAAAAATACTAAAAAAAAAAATTAAAAAACATGTTTGTACTATTTTTTTGTTGCAACAGTTAAATGAAGTAATAAATGAAAATATGACATTTCAGTCCCATGTTTAAATCATCTTCAAAAACCAACTTTGACTTCATCTATCAAAGGAAAATCCAAAATGTCACAGTCACATTGTTTTTTTTTAATTTACTTAGTACAAGTTTTTTCAACATTCCACACATTACAAATTTTCATACCAAAAACATTTTTTTTCAGTACAAATCAAGACTACAGTATTATCACCCTTAAGGCAATGTAACGTAGGAGCTAAATTTTCAAGCCGCAATGTGAATGCGCTTGAATTAATTTGCCTTTTCACAGTCAATTCAAAAATCGAGAGGCTACAATAAAAAATAAAAAAAATGGAGAAGATTTTCTGCACCGATATTTGATATTTTAATTTTTCTCAGCCGGAAAACGTCACATGTCTATGTAACTAAGATTCTTAGCAACCAATAACAAATTATTAGTTGGTCTTTGCCCTATCAACCCAGCCGACTTTTTTGTGGTTTTATAATGTGCAGACCTCGTTTAAGTGTTTTTGGCTTACAGGGGCGTGCATCCTATACAGGCACATGCGCCTTATAGGTAGACAATATATGGTAAAAAAAACATTTAAGCTTGATATTCAGATTTAAAATTCAAAATTTAAGTTTGATTGGAGCCATCATTAGCACTTCAGTCAATTTCAAATCATTTATTTTAAAGGAATGCGAGAAAATATTTTTCTTAAATGGATTTGCCTATACCCTATGCACGCCTGTGATTTACACCCCTCGATTTTTTTAAACTTAAAAATGTAGTATTACAGCTAGTTCTGGTAGTGCAATCGAGTCGAGAAAATATTAAATATGTATATCATACAAAATTATATAGTAAAGTATAAATTATTTTTTTAAAAACCCCGTTTTTTTTTAGTAGTTAGATCTTTCTTTGGTTAGTCTCATGGTAATATGTGTTTTAAACACTAAAAAACAATTACACCATATTTTACAGATAAGTTAAATTACTAATTTTACATTAGTACATTAGTATAAAAGAAATGAAAAAAGTCTTTGTTCAATTTTTTAAATACAAAAAAAATCCTCTATTGTGTGAAACATTTTTTTAATGGTTCAGAAAATAGAGGTTTGTAAGATGCCGTTTTATATATGCTTTTTTAGTACACAAAGGGGTATTTTGAAAACGCAAATAAAAAGGTTTCCTTGCTTTCCCATGTAAATGAATTATCTAGCAATATTTACAGCTATTTTTTTCAAGTGACTCAACAGATTTTTAAATGAATTAAACTGAACCAAGAAATGGTTTGCATCAGTCAAAGGGTCAATATAAATTATATTTATTTTAATAAAAAAAAAAACTTTTGTAGCTTTCATTTCTAAAAATAAATAAGTTGAACCTAACTAAATGGGATAAGAAATTTATTCTCAAACTTAGTCAACGACGTTACCATGTTGAAAGCACCGGTTCCCATAGATCACCGAAGTTAAGCAACATTGGGCGCAGACAGTACTTGGATGGGTAACTGCTCAGGTACACCGTGTGTCGTTGGCATCTTGGACCGGTCCGTAGTCCGTGGTGGCAACACTTCGGACTCGTAAATGGAAGGTTGTGGATTCGGATCCCGGCGGAGCAAAAAAAATATACCATTTATATTTCGAATGTGCTCTTCGCTGGGTTGAAAAATTCATAAACCTTTACCAAAGACCGGTCACTGAAAGGTCCATCCAACCTTACAACAACTGGGTCTTGCTTGAGAATTGGCGCTTTCTACAGCGACGACCAAGCTCGCAGAGGGCTCTTGAGGTGTGATACACACAAAAACAGCGCTCACCAAATAAATCATCCTAATCTTATTATTTAGTACCTACACCTTCCAGTCTCAACATTTTTAAATGTAGTTTGGGAATATGTAGGACTAAACCTCATACCTCTGGCTTGGCAAACAAATACTTTTTTTAAATTAATATATAGGTGAATTTACGTAAAGTTTTATACTTCGGGTACTGATCCTAAATAGAGCATTTATAAAACGGACATTCAAGTATTAAAAAAACATAAACTTAGAAATAATTAGTGGTTATATTTTAGAACTTAAATTAGTATTATGCACACAAAGGATTATCTTAAAGAAAAAGTACTCAGGGTAGAAAAATTAATATAATGAAATACTTAGTGATTCTTATTGGACTTCAGGTCTATCACTTGAAAAGCACATCCTCTAACCCAGTGATTGACAAGACAATTCGTCCACGCAGTGCTTGTTCGGCTTATCTACCATATCATTCAAAGATGACCTTTCAATGAAATTGTCTTAGGAATCACAGTCTACACAATCCGAGCTACGAATAAAACGTAAAACACATTAATGTGAGAGTTGTTTGAAATATTTTAACAATCAATTTAAAATGGTATGCGGCCGACCACCCATGCTGTAGAAAATGGTTCATTTTGCCAATGTCACCCCTGTTTCTGGGAAGGTCGGCAAGAGTTGCAGGGTATATGTTCATTTAAGATTTGAGTTTTTATGTTGCTCCTTGACTGATAGGTTGGTATGCGGCTGACCACCCATACTGTAAAAAATGGTTCACTTTGCCAATGTCACCCCTGCTTCAGGGAAGGTCGGCAAGAGTTGCAGGGCTTATGTTCATTTGAGATTGGGGTTTTTATATTGTAGGTCCACATGCAGCATGTGTAAGCGCGAAATTATGCATGTCTGCTTGAGGGAATGCATTTAATATGAATCTCAAATGATACATATCTTTGCAGCTTAGATTTAGATTTAGATTAGATGTTGTAAGTTTTCATGCGACATGTGCAAGCGCGAACTTATGAATCCATAATGTTACATATCTCTGCAACTTAGATTAGAATGTCCAGTTTTCATTAGACGCATTGATCCAGGACACAAACTAGCATTGCCCATGTGACAGTACCTCTAATGGAGATAAGGCAAACAAGCACTAAGGGGACAAATTGTTTCCAGTTCTTGAATTTTTGCAACAATCGTGTATGCTGACAAAATTCAGGGTAATTTGGGGGTGATATTAACCCCTGGAGTGCCAGTGATTTTCTGGCATAGCAGTATTTCATGCGATTTTTTATCTTATTGCTGTGTAAAAACTAAAGAAAAATTTAAAAATCGCATTTATTACTATGAGCGTGGATCCACGTTCCAGCGCTTGAGGGGTTAATTAAACTGAAAGCTTCGCCTTCAATCGACGGGTTTTTTTTAAGTGAAATTGGACGATGATAGTTTTTAGAAGTAAGGTGCTGCATACAGCTTCAAACATATCGAGTGTAACAAAAATTAGTAAGAAATCACTAAGTTTCTGGACGAAAGAAAGAAAGATTAGATTTTTTAAAGACTACATTATTATGACTCGAAAAACTATGTATTTTTTTTTAATAATTATATAATTACACAAGTTTTTTTTTAAATGTATATTAGCAATAAATACTTAAACAAAACATTTAAGTCTTTTCTATATGTATAAACTCTAACCAAACCATCTATATTATTTATTAATTTCACTTACGTTCTACCTTACGGATTATCAATTTCTTTTATTTTTATATATATTCAGTGAACTTACCAATTTATTTTAATACTAATTTTATATTTTATACAGACAACCCGTTCAAGGTATGATTTTTACATATAAACATTTTTGTTCGCTTTTCAAATCCCAACCATGGATCAATAATGAAATCAGATATTTTTTAAGTATACAAAAAAAAATCAAGCTATATTGCTGGAGTGATGTTTTCCGGGATCTGTTGCCGTGGTCTGTGGGAGCTGGAGCTTCCGAACGTTTCGCCCATGTCTACGATGGGCTTCTTCAGCGTGAAGTATGATGATGAAGATGATCTTGATGAGAACTGTGATGCAAGTGTGTGTACACTCGAGGGTTATATGTGGAAAGCTCCAGCCCCCGCAGACCACGGCAACAGATCCTGGAAAACATCAATCCAGCATAATCAGCCGGCCATGTAAGCCTAAAACTCTTATTCAAGATATATTGTCCAGCTTCAGACCCAGTGATTTTGATAGAGCAATCTTCTAGTAAATTTTGGTTCACTTTTGCCAATGCCACCCTGGTTTCAAGGGTAAGCGGCAGGAGTTGCAAAGTCTATGTGCATGTAAGGTTTGGTTTATTTTATACGTACAAATGCAGCGTGTGTAAGCTCAAACTTACATTTGCCTTTGCGGGCATGCATTAAATATAAGCCATGAATGTCAATATATCTTTGCAACTTAGATTATAGAATCCAGGATTTCTTCCTAAATTGCCAGCTTTGATTCTGTGGGACTCATTCTACAATGCACAAGTTTTATTTGCTATTATAAATGCTGTTTTGGAATGATTTAAATTTTCGACAACACAAAAAAATCCTTCATACTTGGACTAACAACTTTTTGATTGTGTTATTTTGTGGCAACATTTACATACCTTTGTTTTGACAAAATATATTGAGCTCCTTTTGCATAAAATGCAAAATGTTGAAATACTTTTCAGTGAGCAAAAAAGTGAATCTAGGTATTTTTTTAAAGGACATACATACATTACAACACATAGGATAACAGAGAAAAAGTATGTTTGATAACAGTCTCATTTTTAAGTCAATTTATGTATTTTTTAATCGTTTTCTTTTTTCGTATCTTTGCGATTTTTTCATTAATTACGAATATAATGTTAAGTTTTCTAAGTTTGTTTTTATGAAATTCTCATTTTTCTATTTCGATACTTTAAAGATAAAACTGAATAAGTGACATATTAAGCTAACACGGGTTTCTCAGATAAATGCACCTGTTCTACTATTTTCTACGAGAGAAAACACCAAAATGTGTGAAAATCCTGTAGTAGTTTACAAGTTTTTCATGAGCACTTCCTTATAATTAGTACACTTCCTTTGAGAAATTACTCCCAATATAAGGTTTAATCCACAATTTCTCAAATCAGGGAATCAGTACTTATTCAATTTTACTTCTAAGGTGGCGATTTGAAGGTTAGGAAAACTAAGGCTGTGCTCACAATTGTAAACATAAAAAAATATTTCCTCAAAAATGAATGCGATAAAATGCATCACAAAATGCAAAAGTGTATCAGACAGTTCTTAAAAGAAAGAGATGATCGACTTGTTTAAACTTCCGTGGTCTTGCCCGCCTTATCCTGTCCCCCGACGCTGCCCCCCCTCTCCCTCCTCCCTCCCCTTACAGCTGCCACGGGCTGCCCCGCGCTGCTGTTGACGTACCCCACGGGCTGCTTGTTCCGGAACATTCCCTGCGTGTGCGCTGCCTTGTGCGGGGGCTGGTGGTAGTGCTGCTGCTGCTGCTGCATGCTCCCGCCGCCGACGTTGTTGGGGGTCGGGTGGTGCAGCGCGCGCGTGGACGAGGAGTGGTGGAAGGAGATGGACATGCCGCTGTCCAGCGAGCCCACGGAGCCGCGGCGCTGGAGACGCTCCTGCGCCAGGGCAACTGGAAACACAAAAACAATATTTATGTTTGTTTTTGATATTATTTATTGCTGCAAGAAACTATATAACTACATCGGAGTTGCCAAGCGATGCACAGTACCCAAAAGAGCAAACACATCAAATTTTTTAGACAGAAGCTTTGCGGTGGCCGAGCCGGTTGCCTGGAACAATTTCGCCCGTCGGTATACGCGTGAACCAGCCTACAACCACCTTCAGAAAGGGACTGAGGGATCTCACAGGCACCTTTGAGATGGTCCTGGAAATTAAATATCGCCACAGGAAATAAACGATTCATCATAATCATCATGGCGTGTTGATGTCTCACCGGGATCGTTGATGTCCACCAGGGAGTTGCTGAGCACATTCCTCTTGATGTTGTTGGTGTGCAGGTGCATGCCCTGGTGGTACTGCTGGTACTGGATGGCCCCGTTGGTGGCCACCACTGCACCCACCGCCTGCACTATCATCTCCCCACCCACCATCAACCTGAGGAAAAGACACACACACATAGGTGTGACAATCGGGCAGTTTTAAATTCGACACCAAAAGCGCTATTCTGCTAAATTCTTTACACTTTGGATATCAATCCAAGTCGGAGCTTGCTAGCGCTTGCAAAAGAACTCCATAGATACAAAAAATCACACTACACCTTATTTTTGGACCCAAATCGCTCGGACACTGCGTAGAGCATAGTGTTTGTTATTATGGGTAGAAACAGACGTACGCCATCTACATAATATGTCTTTTATATTGATCGATGTAAACAACTAATAATTATTTTGTACTACTTAGTATACCTGCGTACATTATTTAGATCTTACACTATTCCGCCACCTCAAAGGTAAAACTGAATAAGTGCTGATTCACTGATTTGAGAAATTGTGGATAAAACATTTTATTGTGTGCAACTTCTCATAGTAAGTGGAATCTAAATCTAAATCTAAGCTGCAAAGATATGTATCATTTGAGATTCATATTAAATGCATTCCCATAAGCAGACATGCATAATTTCGTGCTTACACAAGCCGCATGTGGACCTACAATATAAAAAACCCAATCTCAAATGATCATAATAATAATAATATTAGGATGATTTATTTGGTGAGCGCTGTTTTTGTGTGTATCACACCTCAAGAGCCCTCTGCGAGCTTGGTCGTCGCTGTAGAAAGCGCCAATTCTCAAGCAAGACCCAGTTGTTGTAAGGTTGGATGGACCTTTCAGTGACCGGTCTTTGGTAAAGGTTTATGAATTTTTCAACTCGACGTAGAGCACATTCGAAATATAAATGGTATATTTTTGTGCTCCGCCGGGATCCGAATCCACAACCTTCCATTTACGAGTCCGAAGTGTTGCCACTACGGACCGGTCCAAGATGCCAACGGTGTACCTGAGCGGTCACCCATCCAAGTACTGTCCGCGCCCAATGTTGCTTAACTTCGGTGATCTATGGGAACCGGTGCTTTCAACATGGCTAACGTCGTTGATAAGCCCTGCAACTCTTGCCGACCTTCCCTGAAACAGGGGTGACATTGGCAAAGTGAACCATTTTTTACAGTATGGGTGGTCAGTCGCATACCAACCTATCACTCAAGGAATACAAGCAATTAATACATTAAAATATATATAAAACAAATAAACTCTAAACAATTAAACAGTAAAAAAATAAAAATAAAAATAATAATGATAATTTAAAAGCCTCAGCTTTAACCGCCAGCATTACAGATCAACCGCCATTTCTTTCGATCCTTGCATATTGAATAATTACCTTTAAGGTGTCCCTATCTGAAAATATAAATATTTTTTATGCCCCGCTGGGAGCATATCGAGACAATTTGAGCACAAAATAATGTACAATGATCTTCAGCAATGGTCACAATAGGAGTAGGTAAACCTTCATCGCCTATATGGCAGGTTAGGGCTGCAAGGCTTTATGACATAGAGGAGATGTGAGAGGAGAGGTGAGGATGGAGTGTTGTGCTTACCCGTGCATCTGCTGATGATGCAGCTGGTCAGGCCCCAGCTGCTGGTGCTCCAGCTCCACGTCAGCCACGCCGCTGTCACGGTTCTCCACAACTGGAAACACAAGCAAACTTATCAGACAAACAAGGTAAGGGAAGTCAAAAACGTTTGTAATATTATTTGAATTAAATTAATAATTAGTGAAAAGAAACAGTGTTTACATTGGAATTTGATTCAAACAAATATTAAAAAACAAACAAGGATTAATTTAGAGAAGAATCAACTGACAACTAGATATTTCATCATAATTTATTTGAAAAAGTGCCAATATCATACCCTTTTGAGCTTGGTTCAAGGGCGCCTGAGACTGGAGGGATAATACGCAACTAAGCTACACATATAGTGTGACTTCTTGCTTGCGTTATCCCCGAAGTGGTCACATGTGGGGATTCGGTACCTATTTATTTTTACAGACAACTGGCCTCACACCAACCACTTTCAGTTGAAGGAGAGGTTTCCCAGCTACCGGGGGGGATGGTTCTCATATCTTGTGAAGGCTGAGTACACCCTGCCGGTATTTATTTTGAGTTTGAAATAGACACTAAAACAGAAAATCAGTTTTGACACTCTCTGTGGGGATCGAACCCCTGCTCTTGGCATGGAAGACGAATGAAAACAAGATCACTCACTAAAGGTGTTGTATCAGCCATACATTTGTTTTCTATTTACACGATTGAGGGGAGTACTCAAGTTACAGAAGATATTATCAACATCATCAAATGACCGGTCTGTAGTCCAGTGGCAACACTTCAGACTCGTAAATGGAAGATTGTGGGTTCGAATCCCGGAGGAGCACAAAAAATATACCATTTATAGTTTCAAATTTTCTCTTCGCTGGGTTGAATAATTCATAAACCTTTACCAAAGACCGGTCATTAAAGGTACATCCAGCCTTACAGGAACTGGGTCTTAATTGAGTACTGGCGCTTTGTAGCGATGACCAAGCTCGTAAACAACACGTCAGCGGCACTACAACAAGTGTCATAGACCCCTAGAGTCTCAGAAATCTAGGGAATCTCCCCCACAGGATTTTTTAAATAAAACTTACCAGTTCTGGTCTTATTCTGCTGCCCCCGGCCACGCCCCACCAGCTCCGCCTCTATCCTGATGGCCTCCATGTCGTCCATCTCCGCAGCACTCTCCCGAAGGTCCTCGGCGAACTTGGCGCGGTCGTGCTCGTTGCGGGCGTTAAAGGCCACCAGCGATCTGCCGTCCACGCGGCGCGATAATCTTATGCCAAACGGATAGTCTGCAGCAAATAATACAGCGGATTTTCAGACCATCTTCAAACATAAATACAGCTAGATCATCTTCAAACTTAAAACAAAGCTAGTCCATCTAGACCTAGCTAGACCAACTTAACTTCTAGTGCAGTAAGAGTTTTCAATCCTCGTGCAGCTGCCCAACTCATGCTTTTGATATAAAATATCTCCAAAGATACAAAACATATCTGCTATCTGATTGTTTATCTCAGAAGGCAGTAAAATATTATTTACCACAACATCATTGAGTCCTGTATTTACTACAATACTTTATTCACAAACGGAACTGAATGCTATGATTCTATTGGTTGATAGCTTCACCCAGTAGGAATATGCAGAGCGATTTTCAATCTTATTGCTGTGTAATAACTAAAGAAAAATGAAAAAAATTGTAAACCCAATATGTTAAAACACAGCTAGACCATCCTCAATCATAAAACACACTTAGACCATTCTTACACACAGCTAGACCATCCTCAAACATCAAACACAGTAAGACCATTCTTAGCACAGCTAGACCATCCTCAAACGTAAAACACAGTTAGACCATTCTTAAACACAGCTAGACCATCCTCAAACGTAAAACACAGTTAGACCATTCTTACACACAGCTAGACCATCCTCAAACATCAAACACAGTAAGACCATTCTTAGCACAGCTAGACCATCCTCAAACGTAAAACACAGTTAGACCATTCTTAAACACAGCTAGACCATCCTCAAACGTAAAACACAGTTAGACCATTCTTAACACAGCTAGGCCATCCTCAAACATCAAACACAGTAAGACCATTCTTAAACACAGCTAGACCATCCTCAAAAATAATACACAGTTAGACCATCCTAAACACGGCTAGACCATTCTCCAACATACAACAAAGCTAGGCCGTCCTGCATCCCCTTCATCCCTCATACCCTCACACGATGACACTCTCAACAATTGATTCCGTATCTGGAGCATTTAGTAATTCTTTAGCCACCTGAGGATGCAAACGGTTTGTTTGAGTAACCGGTCGGGGAACTGAATACACCCACAGTAATCAAAAACAAAGTTGTTTTAATTTTTGCCTTGTAAGCTAGATTATCCTCAAACTTAAAATAAAGAATGCCTTTACTCACGAGCTACAGAGAACAGGGTGACATTCATCCCGCAGAGAGGGAAGGACTGCCTGAAGGTGTAGGTGACAGAGGACTTCTTCTTGCTGAAGATCTTGGTCACCACCAGCAGGTCGTTGAAGAGGAACACCTATGGAAAGGAATATCTTGTAGTTAGTATTACATACATAGCATTTTTTACTTCTTAAAACAATTTTGTAGAGAAAAATGTAGCAAGTTTATTTCTTTCCTAGATCTTTGTAGAACTTTATTAGATCTGTGAGGATATCAAAAAGAAAATAGGATGATTGATTTGGTGAGTGGTGTTTTTATGTGAATTACACCTCAAGTGCCCTCTGCGAGCTTGATGCCCGGTACAGTATGGTACAGAATGTAAAGTGGTTACCTCTCTCTGGTGCACGCCGGGTCTCTCCTTCTTGTTGATGTCGGGGATCTCGTACAGCCGGCAGTAGCACACCAGCCTCCTGTGCGGCAGCGCCAGCTGGGGCTTCTTGCCCACGATGGTGGCCTGGACCTTCAGCACCTGCAACAACAATACTTAGTTCATCCTCTTTGTCCTGCAGAAAGGCTAGCCCCTGAAGACGTTAGCTGAAACGCCTGGAAACTTTGAGAACAACATATCAGACGTTTAATCATAAAGAGAAATTACTCAAAAATTGGGAAAATTGAGATTTTGTAATAAAACACAAGAACAATGCGAGAAGAATAGGTAGAATGCGACAGCCGTTCAATTTGGACGAATATGACCGAGATAAAACATTGGTCGCCTTTTTCATCCCATACAAGTTGTACTAGTTGTCTGAACTTCAAACGTGATTTTCCAACATTCTTATTTTTCGAGTTATTGCTCTTTATGATTAAGCGTGCGATATGCTCTACCAAAACAGTCCTCGCAGAACATTGGGCACTGTATGCATCAGAGCTATGCGTTAGGGACACAGTAGAGGGTAGGCGGGGGACTTTGAGATCTGCATGCAGCACTGTTGTGCCAATTATTTGGATTGTACCTTTTGCATTGCCGGCCCTCTCCTGGAGACTGCAAATGCTTTTAAATCAGGATTGAACACATGTCTGTTCTGGAGGGGCTATGGCTCTGTTGTGCCCTTGCGTGAGCTCCCAAAACAGCACTAAGAATATTGTCAAATTACTATTATTATTATAACACAAATCTCACAGTTATCCTGCTGTTTACCTGCGTCACATGGTCGCTGGCCGGCTTGAACTCGCTGCTCTTGACCCTCTCGTATATGCCCACCAGGGTGTCCCTCTCGATGTCCCCGCAGTCGTCGATGCCGCGCAGGTTCTTCACAAAGTCGTCCAGGCTCATGCGGGACTCCGGCTTCAGGCTGGGCGTGTGCAGGTCCGTGTTGAGCATTATTATTGCAAACGCCAACACAAAGATCTGCAATTAGATAAATAGCCTGTTAGTTGTTTGATGTACAGAAGATTAAGTTGGTATGTGGTTTGATGACTTGACATTCTTGATATTCATTCACACCTCCATCAGCCGCTCTATCTTCCTATTAGAGTGTGAAGGATCTGGCTCACCGTGTCGTGCGTCCTGAGTCTCTGCACCAGGTCAGCGTTGCACAGGCAGTACCTCCTGCTGAACACCTCCACCAGCCTCTCGATCTTCTGCGCCTCGCCCGGCATGCGGAAGTACGCCTGGAACTTCCTCAGCGCCACGTCCACCTGCATGCCAGAGAGGTCCAACTCACTGACAAAGCACCTGCAACCAAACATTGATTTCTTTTTGTTCCACTGTTTTCTACTAGTTGTTCAATGCCCCTGGAAAGCCTAGCAGGGGATCAACATCTCGTTGTAACACGTTAATGCTAGTTTGCACAATATATGACGCGAGTGTTACAACGGCTAATTACTTGCAGTGGTATACAATACTTTTTCTCCAACCTTCAAATAAATAGTAAAATAAATAATAAGCATTATCATTTACTTATCCATTTGATGTTATTAAAACCTTACCGTTGTCAGAACAGTAGAAATATGTTGAGTTTTTATTTTTTTATTGCTGTGTAATGTTGCTGAAAGAGGATGTAAAAGTTAAGGCACAAAAGAATGTGATGAGATGGTTTGGGCATGTGGAAAGAATAAATGATGATAGACTGACACTGTATACATACAGAGGAAGTGTAAAAGCAAAAAAAGAGGTAAAGGACGACCGAGAAAAGTATGGAGTGATCAGATTGAGGAGATTGTGCAAGAATGTGGTATACAAAGTGCGCGTAAAAGCAGAAAATGCATGAAAAAGGCGATGGATATGAATGAATTGAGAGTTATGTAAGGATAGGAAGATATGGAGTTAGCTCTGCAGAGGCTCTGGCCACCCCTAGCAAATTGGCAACAGCGTTATAGTTACAGTAAAAACTAAAGAAAAACATTTTTTTTGCAATCGTCCCTTAGATTGCGGATCCACATTCCGACACCCGAGGAAGTAAGCCATTGATGACTGTATGAGAAAGCACCATAAGGGATCTGTGGGCCTGGTTGATAAACCAACTAGCTGCAGTCGGTGAACCAAGATGAAAACAGACTGATGATGACCATGCTCGCTAGTTGATGCAGGTATTGTCTGAAGATGCAGAATGGACTCACTCCAGCACAGCCATGTTGAAGGCCCCCTGCAGGTTGCCCAGGTACTCCCCGATCATCTGCTTGGAGAGCCCCTTGCGCGTGATGAGGAACCTCGCCACCCCGCGGGGACTGTTCTCCAGGAAGCCGCGCCGGATGAGGTAGCCCACGCCGCGCTCCGGCTTCTTGTTGAACAGGTTCAGCCCCACGCGGTACTGCCGCTTTCTCACCGTCTCCGATACCTGCAAAGGGAAAACCTGTCTCAGAAAGGTGTAATGCTTTGGTGCCCAAAAAGAACTCCAGTTAAACGGATTATTACCACAAGTATACAACATGGCGCAAATTTCCTTCAATCGCGTAAATAGAATAAAAAAACAAATCGAAATTAAGTTACTCCCTTAGAGCACTGTTGTATCGATAATCTAAGTTGCAAAGACATAGTGTCATTTAAGGATCATATTTAATGTATGCCTAAAAGCAGGTGCATGTAAGTTCGTGCTTACACATGCTGCGTGTGTAACTGCAACTGCACCATCGGCATTTCACTAGGGGTGGCCAGATCATTTGCAGAGCTGCCTCCGCTGCGTGTGTCCTTACAAAATAAACCAAATCTCACATGAGCATCAACCTTGCAACTCCTGCCGCATTGGCAAAAGTGAACCAAGTTTTTACAGCATAGGTTGTCAGCCTAATACCAAATCGGTCAAGGAACAAAAATTTAAGTTAGTGCTCAGTTGAAAATGAGTTTATACTTGGCTATTGAAAGTATACCTTGAGGAATTTTGAAAAGATTTTTGTGAAACACTGTGGAAATTCATTTTAAAAAATTGATTATTTTTCAATAAAAAATTAAAAAATAAAAGAAATTAAAAACTTTGTTTTATTCCACTTTTATTGTTTTTGAGTATGTTACAAACGTTTTCGGAATACCTTCCATCATCGGGTAACAACAATTACTAAAATCGAACTTAAAAATTAAGACATGGGTGTGGGATCTATTGGTGGTAAGGGAGGGGGTAGCAAGGTAGGTATGTGGGAGGGAGATGGTGAGTTTTGGGGCGGAGCTAATATTGTTAGGAGAGGAGACGTAATGGCGGGAAGTTGAATATTTAGCATTTTACTTTTATTTCTATGTTTATTTATCTCTAATATTTCTAATATGTCCAACTTTCTCCCTTTTTGGCAGCTATTTATTAATTCTAAATTATCTATATTAAAACTGTGTCCTTATACCTTGAGGGTTTCGTTGATATGCAGGTCGGGTGTGGCGGGGGGGTAGCAGGACGGGGGAGGGGGCACCCCCACCTGCTCGGGGACACCAGACGGCTGCCTCTTCCACACGGCGTACCTGCAACAACATACAACACTCTGAGTAACTGTAACTCTAGGTTCTGTTCGTTCTGCTAGGGGTGGCCAGAGCCTCTGCAGAGCTGCCTCCATTTCTTCCTATCCTTACATATCTCTTTTAATTCATTCATATCTATCACCCTTTATATAATTTCTTCTTTACTCACTTTAATATTCCATTCTTTCACAATATCCTCAATCTGATCACTCCATACCTTTCTCGGTTTTCCCTTACCTTAATAATACAATCAAGCTGTCTATCACCTTTGGATCCTTGCAAACATCATTTCATTCAACTATAACCATAATTTTTTTGTCATCATAAGTGGGCCTAAAACTAGCTTACCTACCTCATGAGCGCATAGTATGAGAAGCTACGGTCAGCCAGACCTGTCACTAACACAACAGAATACGTGGAATCCAACGATTTCTTGCTTTCTCTATATTGTTCTTTGACCCCCAATAACGGCACATCCCATGTTTTCTTTCTTTATAAAATTGACAAATTTACCTACCATAAAAGGCTTGACTCTAGCCAGTATATGTATGTATACGCTGTATTCTTCAGTCCTTAGCAATGAGAATAGCCTGGAACGACTGGCTGTGATCAGTAACGGGGAGGGGAAGAGAGGAAGAGGAAGATCCCCGACACGATGGATCGATCAAGTAAAGATACCAGCAGACAGCGCAATCAAGAGAGAACTGGAGAAGGGCGGTTGCTCCCGCAAGGGTCACAACCCTCAGCTATGAGGAACAGGATTAAGTAGAGAGTGATGTGTTACCCGTCTTGCTTGTGGTTGGCCTGGTGGCCTTGAGCGTGCGCCCTCTGCTGCTCCACCGAGCTGGAGTCTGAGCCCGAGCTCTGCACCGAGCTCATGGAGCCGTGAGGGTTGCCGTGCAGCAGCTCCACGTGCTGGCAACTGGAACATCACACAGCGTCATCAATAAAATACTAGATTAAAATAAATTTACTGTTTTTAAATTCACATGAGTTTATTTGTTTAATACACAGTTTCAGGAGAAGCAGTACCTCCCATTTTCAGATGTAAATAGAAACTAACATAGAATATAAAAGTCATAGCAAGAATTAAATTTACTGATGGGGATTCCTTGACTTACAGGTTGGTATGAGGCTGACCACCCATACTGTAAAAATGGTTCACTTTGCCAATGTCACCCCTGTTTCAGGGAAGGTCGGCAAGAGTTGCAGGGCTTATGTTCATTTGAGATTGGGTTTTTATAATGTAGGTCCACATGCGGCATGTGTTAGCGCAAACTTATACATGTCTGCTTTTGGGAATGTGTTTAATATGATTTAGTTTTATTTTTCTATTTACTTTTTCTATTCACTTAGGGGAATTATATATATTTTTTTATACTTGGTGCACTGATCTGAGATTGTCTATGTAAAGTCATCAGTGATGGCTCACCCTCTGGTGATGCTGCTTGTGCGTTTGGGCACCTCCGGCGGCACCCTCCTGCTGCAGTGCTGCAGCGCGGCAAGTTGCTGCTGCTGCCGTAGCGTGGGCGAGCTCAGGGGTTTGCCGCCACTGGACAGCATATTGCCGTATATGGGGCCTGAAAAACATTCATTACACATTACATTAAAAGCAAATCAATATAAAAACAAAATTGCAAATGTTGAATATCAAACATAAAAACTTGTGTTCGATTTAAGCTGGAATTACGGTCCTTTGATGTATTCACAATTATAATAACTACACAGTTAGGCAATTAAACTTTTCGGATATTAGACAAACCATTATGGGAGAATTAACATCATTCTCGACACTTGATTGGCGACGTAGCCAACGCCTTCAGGAGATAACCTCTCTGCATGACGACTGAGGATGAACTGAAGTTATTATAATTCAGTTCTCAGATCATCCTCAGTCGTCGTGCAAAGAGGGTGTCTTCTGAAGACATTATAGCTATGTCGCCAACGATACGTCGAGAATGATGCAAGTTCTCCAGTAACGGTTTTCCTAATATGCAAAAAGTTTAATTCACACCTGAAGATGGGAGGTACTGCTTCTCCCGAAACTGGTTGTGTACAAAATAAACTCAAAAAGAGAATTTTAACAAAATTGAAATTTATTTAGATGTAAAAAAATTCACTTGGCGGACAAACGTCACACTTCTATGGGACTATGGTCCTTAGCGGCCAAACACAAAATATTTTTTTGCCTTATAATTTGTTTGCTGTGTAACATATTTTTTTGTCATTTCAATTTATGTGCGGACCTCATTATACTCTATTACTAATTATGCCCAACTGACAGCTCCTCACCTAAGTGCTTGTTTGTCGTATCTCCAACAGAGGTAATTTCACATGAGCAATGTCTGCATATGTATTGGCCCAATGTGTCTTTTATGATGGCTGAAAATTGATTTTGAAAATGTTTACAAAAACGCTCACATTATTGCGTATCACGTCTTTCTCTTGGTTCAGATTGTGTAGAATGTGATTCATAAGACGATTCCATTTAAAGGTCATCTTTGAATCAAATGTTAGATAAGCCGAAAAAGCGCTGGGTGGACAAGCTGTCAGTAACGCAATTCTCTGTACCCCAAGTATATAAAAATACATAAATATCACCTCTATTGTGTAAACTAAATGTGTATGGAATATACAATGGCACTTCTAGAGAGAGAGATTTGGTTTTTAAACATTTTTTATTTATTTACGCAATCGAGGTGAGTTTACGCAATATTTTACATTAGGGGTACGGTATGGGTTAGTTGGTAACACACAAAAAAAGCAACCTGGGAAAGTAAACATTATCAGGTTAGTTGACAACACACAAAGTAAAATGAAAACATTCACATGGTTAGAAATATATATTCAGGATCCCATAACCAGGAAGTGTTAGAAGACAGAAGAGAAAGAAGAAGCATTAGTTATATGTACAGAAAGATATGCTCAACAAATACACTTGGGTTTTTAAAATAGAAAGCATTATGGAGAAGGCATTATAAGGACTAATAATTAGGTTTTTATGATGGTTAATCAGTCAAGTTAGAATAACATAGAGTACAGTCTGGTCAACAGGTCAATTGGTAGAGTGCTTGCATTCCATGTCGAGTGCTCGGGTTTCAGATCTCACCGAGGGTGTAAGGCATGATTTCCCGTTATTCGGTCTTCACAAGAAATGAACACCAGCCCACTTGGAGGCTGGGAAAACTGCACTTCAACTGAAATGGTTGACATAAGCATAAGGCATACCCAGCCCATAGGATCTCTTGCCACATGCGACCCCATCAGGAATAACGCGGCAAAAAGTTATGCAATATATGTAGCTTAGTTGCGTTTACTTATACAATGTGTGTAAATATCAGTGGCGAAGGGTGCCATACAAGCCAGTTCCCATCGGCTTCCCTTCTAAAATGATGTAACAAAGTAGTTAAAAAATATAGGCACAAAGTAAAAGTACATTTAAAACCAAAGAAACAATAAGTATTGTTTCCCCATTAAAACCATACAGTCTACTTTATTATCATTTTTGCTTCATTTTAAACGGGAAACTGATGGAAATCGGCTTGTATGGCACCCTTCGCCACTGGTAAATATCATCTTTTTTTTGTTGATATTGAACAGAATTAATAACTAACGCTTTGAAACAACTTTTCAATTTTTAAATTGAGTCAAACTTGGATGTAGCGATCATAGATAATATAGTGTGTTCACATCTATAATGAGGAATCAATGCTTGGGTATGACAAACACTCTTTTTGCAGGCAAGCTCATATAGATACGACAGTTTACATTAGAGAGGTTGATATAAACTCTATGTTACTCCATCACTCCATGAGGTTAGTAAACCAGACAAGGACATTTTGCAAGCCTACAAGTTCTCTCTGCTTCCTGAGCTGGAAGTCTTATCACCACGGTAATTCTTACCTACCAAATATTGGTAATATTTGTATGAAGACCTGTCAATCCAAGATGGCCGCAAGTGAACAGCTGATTAGTGTAATCTAATCTAAGTAGCAAAGATATGTAACATTGTGGACTCACATTATATGCATTCTCACAAGCAGACACATACAAGTTTACGTTTGCACATGCCACATGTGAACCTACAATATAAAAACCCAAATCTCAAATGGACATACACCCTGCAACTCTTGCCGACCTACCCTAAAAACAGGGGTGACATTGGTTAAGTGAACCATTTTCTACGGCATGGGTGGTCAGCCGCTTACCAACCTATAAGTCAAGGAACATACACAACAAACTACATTTATTATTAGTCTTCATACAAATATTACCGATATTCGGTAATTGATGAGACTTCCAGCCCTGTTCTTGTCTGATTAAGCGTTTTAGCGGTTAGGTTAGGTTAGACAGTGTCACGGTTAGAAGTAGTCGGATGATGGTGGTGATTGGTTGCCTGGCCGGGTTCGCCTCACCTCTGTCGATGCAGTAGCCGTGCTGGAGTCCGTGCGTGTCTGCGGGGGAGGCGCACGAGTACGTGACATTGTGGGAGGGCCACAGCAGCAGGCTGCCGTTGGGGCTAGACCACGCTACACAGTGCAGGGACAGTCAGTAACATTGCTGGCAGAGACTCAACTTACAGGTTAAGCATGTTTGTTTGGTGAGTGACATTTTTTGAGTGAATCATACAAGTGCAACCTTGAGAGTTTGATTCTTCTTACAAAGTCAAATCTAGCGAGAGACAGTTGCTGTAAGCAGGCCTGGATTAAGACCATGGGGGCCCTGAAGGTGAGCTTACTTTTTTTGAGAACCAAAACGAACCTGAGTAATAACTACTCCACTATCATTGAATTTTAAGCTTGGGAAACAGGTTGAGATGGAAGGAATCGGTAACATTGTCATGATGAAAAGGATCCTTGACAAACTTGTGACAGGCTGTAAGTCCTGTAACTCCCACCTCATCCTGACTCCACGCAGCGGAACTAAATATGGGGCTTGAAGGAAGGTTTTTTTTTTTTTGTGTCTAATCTGGTGAGACCATGGATTGCTCAGCTTTTTCTTTAAATTTGCATCCCATCTATTGAGAAGTAGCAAAAATGTAATTTATGTAACATTTCGATGTGATGTATAAGACTATTTTCTTTCTTGAAGTGATATGGTGTTAATGAAGTAACTTTAAAATATTCTCAATTTGTCAGGACCAATTAAAAAAATGCTGGTTACTGAGATTTATGTTTTAATTACGAGTATATAACATAAATCTCTGGAGCACGGTAGCGGTTGCACAGCTCGGACCGCCCTTAATCCAGGCCTGTTGGTGTATGTACATGAAGAATGGATCTGAAATATTTGCAGAAGTTTGGGCTGGTTGTAAAATTGTGGTTGTAAGATCAGGTGCAGATTTTTATAAATGATTTTGCAAACAACAACTGTTTTTTTGTAGCAAACATGGATGCACAGCGTAAAATTCACAATTAGTTGTTTCTTCAAATGGCATCCACCACAAATATTCCTGAAAATAATAAACATCAGTAAACACAAACCGTGTAACGCTGTACCTATACATGTGACAGTGAAGAAATTGTGCAAAGCCAGTGCTTCTGTGCTAAAATCATGGTGACACGTTAAGTGCACAAGAATGACAACAGACTCGGCACAAATTTGTCTTTTTTTCTTGGAAGGCAAACGTCACACACCCATGTGAACTAGGGTCCT
The DNA here is from genome assembly GCA_951799405.1 of Agapetus fuscipes. Lineage (NCBI taxonomy): Eukaryota > Metazoa > Arthropoda > Insecta > Trichoptera > Glossosomatidae > Agapetus > Agapetus fuscipes. The sequence goes on from OX637345.1 coordinate 13,080,470, forward strand.
AACCAAACAATAACCAAATATTTCATTGATTGTGTAGGCATTAACTTTACATCTTTTATCTAGATAGATGAAATAAAACAAAATAGTTTTCTGATTAAATCGCATATAATGAAAAATCCACAACATGTTGTGTAAACACACCGTTTGCATCTTCGAAATGCATTAGACTATCTGTAGATGCAAAAAGTATGTTAGCAAAACGGGTTGTGTACTTTTAGTTGTACTCAACAAAATCAGTAAACAAAATTATTATATAATTAATTAAATGATTAAAAAATTATTATATTTCTATCTGCCAACAAAAAAATGATTTGCCTTTTTACTAGCAACTTGATCATCATGTTCAGCAAAGAGTTAAGGCCATTTATTCAGCAACCCGACCCAGTGACACCACAATGCCATTGTCTGTGAAATTTGTGCCGAGTCGATTATAATAATATTTTATTGACAATCTATACACACTAGCGTTTAGTTCCTGATGGTGGAAGTACTTACAAGTACTCCAATGACTTGGAACGCTATTCTCGCCTCACTGAGGGAACTGGATATGGAGAGACCATTTAAAAGAGGTCTCAAGACTCACCTCTTCGTCCAATTCTACGGACAAGCGCCTTTGTAGTGGCACACTGTCATAAAAGGCGCTATACAAATTTTGCCTTATCTATCTATCTACTTGATAATAATAATAAGACAATATTTATAGTGTTGTTTTGTAATAAATCACTGATCTGAAGAGCCTACGTCGGTGGTTTGGTATCAGCAAAGGAGAACAGGTCAGGGTGGTTACTTATAGACACCAGCTGGCTGGGACGATCAACAAACTTGTGAGACAGAGGATGCAGAGGTGTGATGCTTACCGGAGTTGTTGAAATGATGGTGACCGCTCGGCAGGGAGTCGTTTTGAAGAGATGTGGAAGAAATGTTGGTGACGGAGCCACTCACACTGCAGTTGCACACCTGGAGATAAATAAATACTGTATGAGAACAGGAATTCCCTTGGATGCCTAAATGCCAAATGAAAAAGAGTAGTTCAAGGATTTGTGTGTTGAACTTATGAAGATTTATTTAAAATTAATGATGTAAAAGTGAAAACCATGCTTTCTTTCACGATTTAGTTGATTTCCTTCCAAGCAGAAGCCCCGCTCCTTAAAAACTTTCTCCTGAACACCTATTGTAGTTTTTGCATATTACGTTTACCCCTTCCCTCACCCCAGCATGGCTCCGCAACTAAAAAATGCAACTAAGGTACACATATACTGTAATTTCTTGCCGCGTTATCCCTGAGTGGAACCTATTTATTTTTACAGGAAAGTGGGCCGGCCTTACGCCAACCACTTCAGTTGAAGTGGGGGGTTCCCAGCTCCCGAGGGGGCTGATACTCATTTCTCGTGAAGGCTGAGTAAACCTTGCTGGCATTTTATTTTGGGGTTTGAAATAAACACCGAAACGGGTAATCATTTCTGACACCCTCGGTGGGATTCGAACCCAAGCTCACAGCATGGAATGCAAGCACTCTACCAACTCGGCTATCAACTGGACAATTTTTTTCTCTCTGGAATCAACTTTTCAATTTTTAAATTTGTCAGTTGTTCTCTTGAGACTGGTGTGATAGCACCGAAAGCGCTCGAGAAAATAAATCCACTCGTAAAGAAAAACTTTGTTTTTATTTTAACATCATGCAAATTTAAATGAGAAGTATATGTAGCACTCTATTCTGTTAAAATTATGTCGGCAAAGAATATGAAATAGAAAATGGTTAAGATGGCTGAAAGAAATAAAGACCATTTTCTGCTGCAGCATTTTGATCATTCGATTACCCATTAAGTACATGATGTTTGGCTTACCCCACTGTCTCCGTCGCTGCGGCCACTGGAAGGCTCCTTGCCGGACTGTCCTCCACCGTTGACAGACACCACGGTGCAATGGCCACCTTCCATCTCACCCTGACCCGAGGACGACTGAAGTCTGGACCTGGAAATGGCAGACAAGGCATTATAGTGTATGCTTGTCTTAGGTTGTGCTTCGCCGGCAATCAAACTCATGACCTTTGGAATACGAGTCCCTAGCCTTAACCAGTAGACTACAGAACAATCAGCGATATTGTATCGGAACTGTTACAATCCAAGTGCTAAAACATTTTATTGTGGAGTAAATACTCACATGAGGCTGATGTCCATGTCGTGTCTCTCTCTCAGGGACATGGATCTCATGGGGCGGGAGAGAGACAGCTTATCGGTGCCGTTGTTTTGGCATTTGGGAGACAGGACATTGGCGTACATGTCATCTGGAAATAAGTAACGCAAAATTATTATTGACCATCCAGCAGGCGCACATCACAACCCTCCAAAATTCTACTCGCTAGCTCTCAAATTGCGAGTGACTTTTGTTTGGTTGCGAGTGTGCTTTTCTTTATTTGAAAGTATAATTTTGCCAGTTAATAATACCATTGATAATATTCCCAGTGAAAATAAAACTGAGAAGTTTTGAAAATTGCCGACTGCCAAATCTCCCTCGATCACATGTTTAAAGGCGTTAAAAATTTCAAACAGGAACAGTTCACGGGAGTTTTTTTTTTAACCCATGGGAGTTGCAATTACGAGTTGCGAGTTGGTCAATGGGTGATTTTTGGAGGGTTGGCAAATCATATCATAAAATTTACGACAAATGCACCATGTCGCTTTGCCACTCTTACCACTAGTGGCAAGCATCAAACTCCGAGCTATTCTAGGGTCAGTGTCAGAGGATTATTTCTGCTAGTCAACCAATGAATGCCTGTTCACTTTGCCAATATCACCCTGTTTCAGGAAAGGTCAGCAAAAGTTGCAGGGCTTATGTTCTTGGAAATTTGGGTCTTAATTTTGTAAGGACACATACAGCATTTGTAAGCTTGTGGGCAGGCATTTAATATTAATCTTAAATATTAATGTATATAATTGAAACATCGATTATGGATAAATCTGGTTGAAAACTCAGTGGGTAGATTTCTTGCATTCTAAACTTTTGTTAGCTAGCTAGGGTTTGATCCCAAATAAGGATGTCAGAAATGATTTCCAATTTCAGTACTTCCTTCAAACCCATAAAGAGGTTTACTCAACCTGCGAGAACCGGTGCTCTTGGGAGCAGGGAAACTTACATTCTAAGTGAAATGGTTGGCATAAGCCTGGTCCCTTTACTTGTGAAAATACATAGTTTCCACATCCGACCCTTTTGGGGACAACGCGGTAACAAGTTCCACTATTTCTGCGATCCATGCATAACCCATTCAACTAATATCAAACTCTCATCTGATAATGAATCTTTTATTCCTTACTCTGC